>JACXSJ010000731.1:146000-178993 GCA_014851325.1 Pentalonia nigronervosa
ATTTTATAGTATATAGTTAAATATTATTTTGGTTATTACTTTATTAGTTAGTTCAATTAATATTAGTCATGGAAGTATTTTATATAAAAATTATATTATTATAATATTATGTTTTTTAAAAACAATATTTGGAAGAAAACTTCAGCTCGCAGGAGGGGCAGCTGCCCACCCTGCCCCTCCCGTGCGCACGCCTATGCTAGGTAATATAATAACACGATCGCTGATGCCATCGGTCATCGGGCGTGATGTGGGTCGCTCGCCGCCATCCGAGTGCATTATTATAATATTATAATACGAGAACGTCATTTTTTCGGAAGTTTATTATTATATTGTATTACAGTAAGTTTATATTATTATGTTCCAATAGGAATAGGTATATAGGATTGGAAAAATTAACATCAGCTATAAACCGGACTACCTTGTGCCAACAAATCGTTGCATAAAAAGAACAATTTTTCTTGACTCGGTCTGCACTGTGTCGTCAAACGATTAAAAACAAATAAAGTAGGAATATTCTCGTCATTTGTGCGGTCTTGTACCGCAAGTAAGTGGTCTACGATCATAATCCTTAGTGTCAGTCTATACTCTTTACCATCGTATACCTAACGTTAGGTTACCTATAGGTGTATATATATATATCCTAATTGTATACTTATAAAAATGACGTGAGTTATAATGAGTAATAATTGTTTACTTGTGAAAATAACATTCATTGTCATATTTTAATAAATTGGGTTCTATATTTATAAATTATTGCCATAAATTATCGTTTCAATTCCAGTTATTGCTGTGCGGATTTCCGAAATTTGATCTTTGGTATACACCGCGCATAGTATGAAAGTTTACTGCCTGCATGCAGTGGTGTAGGTACATAATAGGTATACGATTTATTACATTGTCAGATTTTTTAAGGAAAATTTACATATCATAAATAATGAAAATACTTCCTTCCTTGTATAATTTTTGGCTATGAAACTACATTTGATTCGAGCAAATAAAGAGAAAAGGATCGGAAAGTTATACTTAGCAAACAGAATAAGGCTGCCAAAAAACAATTTTTAATTCAACATGCGTTTTTCAAACACAGAGTTAAAATGTTAATACTATTTACATATTTGTATTTTTTTATTATATTTTCCTTCTTAATAACAATTATTCGTGTTTATTAAGGTACATATATAGAGACACCTATATATACATACACATTATATAGAGTTATAATTATAATATACCTAATATATACGGCGTTTATACGAGTAACATTGAGGGAAGGAAAAGCGTAGTTCTAACTAATTTTATTTTAATTAATGAGTTTGTAAACTATTGTTTGATAATATTTTTTATTTTAGAATACTATAGTTCAAATTTTAAATCAGCTTGGCAAGGACTTGTGTTTACTAGTGCTAATATATATATATGAAGGTATATTATATACTAGGCACAGGGTATAGGTATACTAGATATACTCACATTAAAGGCTCGTCGAACTTTTTTTGTAGGTACCAACTATAGCATATATAAGTATAGTAGGTGCCTTATGTACGTGATTCTATATATTATGCAGGTATAAGGCGACGTATTAATATGATAAAATAGTATTATATAGTATATATCATATATATTATACATAATAAGTAAAATTAAAGAAATTTCAGCGAACACGGTTTTAAGAATAGTTTTCAAATTCGGTGAATTTATTATTTCTTTAAAGTTTCATATTTTAAATATATATACTTGCATCATAGTGTTATAGATAAAACGCGAGATTAAAGTATTTTTACAGAACTAGCTCATCTTATTAATAAATTAAAAATTATAAATAATAATTCACGATAGTCTACGAAATCTTATGCATTATTATTTATTACTATTTCAATGCTTAGAAGTTACATACAATTGTATTGTTGTTTCGCGAGAGGAATACCGCTATAATATCCAAATAGGTATACAATATTTATCGGTATAAGTATAGGAAGAACTTAACCATGCATTCATATACTATAGGTATATATACAAAAGTCATGTATAATACCTACTATTATATGTAATTGTCTATAGACTCTATCATAATATAATATGACACACCTTAACGGAAATAGTGATAGTATATAATGACACATTGCAAAAAAATGTAAATTGTTTGTTATATTTTGGTAGATATATATACCTACCTCTGATATATGCATATATATATATATATATATATACTTTTTGTCTGTATATACATATACCAAGTACATATTTTATGCTAGCGGCATCCGTCGCTGCAAGGTCATAAATATTATTTTATTTTAAAGTAAAAAATAAACAACAATATATATATATATATATATATATATATATATATATACTATAGATGCTATATTATCCGCGACGTTGCCCGGGGATACCTAAATGAAACCGTAATGAGCAATATAGTAATAATAGTAACTTTTTTTACGTGAATTGATTGTATGCAGAAATAAACAAATATGCGGTTATATGATTTTTGTATTAGTAATAGTGAGTAAACTACCCTAAAATAACTGGTTCAATATACAATAATATTAGTTATAGTTATATTATCTAAACCTAACTTGAATCTTCAAAATCGGTAGAGTAATTTTTGATTATCTATATAAAAGCTTCAGTTATACGCACTTTGCCTTTTAAACATAAAATATGTTACCCATAGATTCTATTCTAATACTCTCGACCCTTCTGAGATCCTAATTAATATGTGTGCAAAATTTGGTGCCAAAATATTTGGATTTTCAAATTATATTATGCATCATTTAGATAAAACCCAACTAATAATATGTTTTAGCCGACGATTTGATTATATTGGATTATAATCTATCTATCGTTTCCATTTTTCTTTAGTTGAAATAATATGCTCAATTAGTTTTTGTCGAAATTGGTTGAGAATTTTTTCAGTGTTTAAGTCTCAGCCATATACTTTGCCTTCTTTGCATCTCCTTCATAAATATAATTACTGTTAATTAATATTATGTATATAAACGAGTAGAATAGCTTTATTATAGCCTTTAAATAACAAAACATTATAAAATACAAACAGTTATATGCAATCATAATATCTACTTTATTATCTGTAACTAATAGATAACATTGTCTATAACCAATGGCAACCCAATATATAAACAAAAAAAATATTCGATTTTTGTGAGTCGAAACCCAATTCATCTTCTTAGGTGGTATAGAGGAACCACGGACATTTTTCCCCCTATCGTTCTCGGTGTAGTAGGACATTTTCCTTCCATTTTTTTTAGAAGTTTATTATTTATATGAAATTATTTTTTTGTCTATTGTCTAATATTTCCAAATATTTTAATAAATATAATAAATTATATATGTATATTTTTGATCAACTGAACTAATTGAAACAATAAATTCATTTTAACAGTTTTAACAAAAAAAATAAAATAAAATATGAACAAAGACTAAAAATTATGTGTTTAGAAATAACAAAAGAACCATAAATCAAAGATTTTTTACAAAATGTATCTTTTTTATGTAGACATTTTTAGCCATTTTTATTAATTATTAATTAAATTTTATTTAGACAATCTTTTATCTTTTATATATAATTTTATTTTTTTAAATTATTTTAATTGTAATTTTTATTGTTTCAAGTAGTTCAATTAATCAAAAATATATTATCTATAATTTATTGTATTTATGAAAATAAAATAAAAATTATATATTTTATATTTTATTTAAAAAAAAATAATTTCATATTAAATAATAAATAATTTAATATTATTAAGTTAAATATTATTAAATAGTAAACTTTAAAAAAAAAATAGAGAGAAAATATCCGAATCATAAATTTATTGAGAGGGGGGGGGGGGAATGTCCTGCTACACCGAAATCAGTCGGTGGAAAATGCCCGAGGGGAAGATGTCCATTTACCGATATAGAGATCTATATATGGGTTGAAAAATGAAACGCTGCATACCCTTTCAGAGTTTCAAGGAATCTATATTGATATAACTATCTATACAATTTTACGTTCTTGCCATTTATATTATAATACAAAAATATAGTTATAAGCATTACATATTTTACTTAAGTATTTAGATAACATAAGCTGGTTAATAGGGGTCGTGCGACCTTTCCCCAACTACTACGTCAATTAAGATTGCAGAATAATATAATGGGTACGCCATAATAATATTATATAACATATAGTATATATATCGCAATATGTATGTACCATCGTACCAATATCCATATATCTTTAACATATTATTCATATTGTATTATAAAGAACTTTCATCGCGTGTTAAAATTATAATATGTGAGTATACATTTATTCAAATTATGATGCGTAAATTGAAAATGTTGATATTGTACAAAAAAAAACGTATACATAGATTCAAAACTGGTACCTATTATTATATTAGAGTTCAGTAGGCAAAAAGACATTAGCATAAAATTTAACTCAAGACAGTCCTCGTATTATTATAATATAGGATAAACGTATAATATAGGTACTTGCGTTCGCATGTTAGTACCTTTAATGTGCAATAAGTGTCTATACCTAAATATTGTATTATATTAATATGTAGTGATATATGAACCAAGAATCAAAGAAAAACGAACGACGACCGATGAAATGTCAAATTCAACTGCTGCTCCTATATTTAATGTGGACGGTGCAGTAGTAAGTCAGAACTCAAAATCACTACTTTCCACGAAACAAAAAAAAATTTAGCCATGTATAAATAATTCCTTTTTTCTTTATATATAGGTATATTTAACTGTATAAGATGAGAAGGGATATAAAAATCAAATATTCATAAAATTAATAAACTACGAAAAAAATGTTTTTCTACAAGGCGTGTATATAGACTTGTCTATGTCTAATATAATAATCGACATTTTACTCAATTGACTTATTAATTTTTATACACATGCACCGTCCATATAGCTAAACACAGAAATCGAACATGTTGAAGCTATATAGTCCACATGCGTGTTATAATATATATTTTACAGGCACTATAACCGGCTTTATTATACAGGAATATTTGATAACAGTTATTATAGAATTTCATAAATCTCACACATAATACCTATACATGCATGCGATACATGTGATATTGTAATATGTATATATTATTAATACAATATGTGTCGTATATTATATTATACAGCCATCACTCCACATAATGTATATAGCCGTATAGCGTAAATAGGTATCTATATGCCGTGTAAATAATATTCGATGTATATATGTAGGTATAGGTATCTATATCTATATCTATATATGTGCGTGTGTGTGTGTGTATAATGAATATATGACGCTCGAAAGCTACAGTGTCAATAGGTGAAATCAAAGGGCAAATATTCAGGATATAAACACATATAATAGGCAGGTAATATAATATAATATATTATTGTGTATTAGAAATTTGAGTGTATATACACGAACGCACAAGCGAAAAAAAAAAATTACGTCACCCGAGATGACTTATCGTCGTCGTGAGGGTTCATCCATACAATACCATATTATTATATACGCCAAACTATATAATAATGATTTCGGTCTTAAAATAATCAGAAGACAATATTATTATTCTGCACAAGTCTGACTCGTGTATACGATTGCAGACACCAGGTATACAATATTATATATGCCTGTGTGTGTATAATATTATACACCTATAAATGTATATATACATATAATATAGCGTATAGGTGCGCACGGGCAGAATATAAAATTTGGATGTGAACGTTTCGCAAGTCATGACGAACGCCTACACTTGACATTGCATTCGATCGCGGACCGCATTCATTCTTCGCAAGCGAACAAAATATTATAATGTTTATACGTATCATATATATATAATAATAATAATACCATTGAGTGTATATATATATATATATATACATATGCGTATACATATGCTAACTCTTGCTTAGGAAATTGCGCTGATAATAGGTAAAGGTACCGGTACACGACTGAACTATATAACTTCAAAATATGTAGCAGATATATAGCCCATATAAAGCCCAAGTATATGATATATTTTAAGCACGCCTATACGTATACCGAATTCATATTTATATATTGACGTTTAATTTTAAATTTCTATTAAAATAAGTTTAAGTATTATAGTATAGTGCCTAGGTATATGTATCGTTAATATATACGTATGTACGTATTGTGTGTAGATAGGTAGGTACCTCCTAATTTGTTTTTATTTTATTAAAACATATATATATATTAAATGTTATCAATAAAATTGATTTCGTCATTGTTATTAGTAAACAATAGAATATTATATCGAAACAATACATTTTATTATTATTGTACATATATTATAAGTACTTATAATATTATAAGTAGGTACCTATATCTATAAATTGAACGTGATTGAAAGATGAGAGTCGAATACCTAGCTATAGTTATTCAAGGTTGGTAGAACTATACAGCTATTAAAGATATCCGTCTTCGCGGGGATGAAACACGTCGATTATTTAAATGATATAGTACCGATAGATAGAGACCTGTAACAATATATTATGTACCTATAACAATAATTTTCAATACATAACACGTACAGTTAAGAAGGTATGGGGAGAGGGAGTTAGGATTTAACACCACCTCCGGCCAGAGCCGTTTGTAAACGAATAATAAATTAATATACATACATAGCAATACTTTTACATACATTTATTATGTAATTCTCGTTTAACCACATAGAACCTTATATATATTTATATCAGGTCAACTGAAAACCGCCCCAGTTATACGCCACTGATTATTATCGTTCTTCCATAATGATTTGTATAAATACGTGTTGCCTAACGGTTGCAGGTTATAATAAATATTAGGTATATTTTAACATTTGTTTCGTTTTTCGATGGTATGGAATGTCCGATGATGGTATTAAAATTGAAAAAAAATCATTATCCCTCCTCCTCTCCCAACGACATGTCACAATCAATCAGATAATAAAACAATATCGTCAATAACTGAAAAATCGAAGTCTCTCTGTTGTATTTGTATGTTTCATGCACTTTAAAATCTAAACTGTGATCACTGTTGTAGTGGATGTGCTAAACTCCAAATTCAATAATAAACCATTACAGGTTGAACGAAAAACGATTCTGAACAGAAACGATGTGTGTGTCAGTCACTATTTTAAAGGATATATCAGATTTACAATTTATTTATGGTACCCACTATAATTAGTACATATATTTAGTAGGTAATAGTATGAATATTGAACTATTTTTTGCCGAAAACACCACGAGTAGGTACTATATATATATTTATATTGTGTTATAAACAATATAATAATATTATATAATGTGTTATTGTTATAACGTAATTATAAGTTATATATAGGAAGTTTTGTGTAAGTCAATGTACCGACGTGTGTAGAACATTGTGACATTGTGAATAGGTTCGTGGTATAAGTATAACTTAAAATTAATCTAAATATTTTGAAATTTTCATTGTGAATAGAAAATAATAGTTCGCGTAATTTTGAAAAGTTTCAATTTAATATGTTCCTACTATAAACAATTTTGAAAAATCGTTATTTTTCGTTTGACCACCAGTTTTGTCAAAATGTTTACTTGAAATGTCTATAAAAAAATTGTGAGTACATATTTTCTCGATATTTTTAAATTACTGTTAGAACCGATTAAGAGGAAGATCCCAAGCTGGACCTTGTGCTAAATTATCAGAGCTTAACTATAACAATTAAATGTTTCGTAACTTTTTATTATCAAAATTACTTTTACCTATATTTTTATGATTTGTTATTTTATGTCTTATTGAAATACATAAAGAAAAATTGTGGTCATGATATATGTTCGATATTTTTTAATTGCTATAAGTACAACCTCTATGAAACCTATTGTACTATATTCTCAAACTTTTCGACTAAAAACAACATTTTTCTCACAGTTATGAAAAAAAAATCAACAATTTTAAATTTTAAATTAATAAAAATAAAATAAAATGAATATAAAATAAATTTATATTCCTATAAAATAAATAATAGTGTCTAAACATATTGATAATTTCATTGTGTCAATACTTAAAATTGTCCACAAAATTATTGTGCAAGTATTTTCTAAATATCAAACTCATTTTGCTACGAATATTAGCATTTGACATTTTTGATTGATACTTTACTAAATTTTTTTTCGACTTTTATTGATAAAATTGTTTTTGTCATTTTGAGCTGTTTAGGTGTACAACGAATCTGTTCACACAATGACATCATTATACGATACGTTGATATTGATTTAGAAATTAAATGTCAATAACAATAATATAATATGATATAATATTGCATAATATATTATGTGAGATTTAAGTTCATCCTTTCATATGACTAATAGTCATTTAAATAAATTGTAAAGTTTAATTCTATAAATAGTGGATGACTCGTTTTTTGTATGCAATGATTTGTCGTTAAATTCAAATTTAACACATTCGTTATAATCTACAGTGACTTACTCAATGACGCAATGCAGTTGAAACTTGAAACATAATTCTAGATGAGTTACTTCCACTGATTTTTATTTTTGTACTTCATTACATAATATTGATATATTCTTTTATTTGTGAATTATCAGCTGTAAACCATTATATGGAACGCGTGCTGACCTCTATCGCTGCCAATGTGAAACGCGAAGTAAATCATGTTATGGTTGTTCCGTTACAAAGAATATTATTATAATACGTACCGGAAAAAACGACTAAGTGTATCTAAAATGCATATCCACAACGCCGTGTAACCATTAAATAGAATAATAATTTATAGAAACCAGGATCATGATAGGAACAAATGGTTTTTGATTGGAAGAGGAGCTGCATATTTTGATGTAGAGATGAAAATTTTTTCATATATTCTAATTTGGTTTAAAATCTTCAATTTTTACGGAAAGCTTAGTCTCCAGCCCTCTGTTATTTGCACCTATGAAGAGAATACTTATACCATATACGATGGTTAGGTCATGCAAAACTATAGCAATGCAAATTGTACATTCTGAATAATCTCATAAGTTTTTTTTATATTTTAATTTTAAAGTGACTTATAAATGTTATAATTTTAAAATTATAATATATAAAAATAACCAATGAGATTCATTATTTTTCACAAGATATCAACACCGGATGACTAGTTTTCTCTCTCACGCCCACATACTACATAGAAAAAACACATTCATGCAAAATTATTTTTTGAATTTTTTGAGAAATATTAGAGTAACAGAATGATTTGACTTAAACACAACAAAAATATGCACCTACTGTCAAAATAAGAAATGATCAGGAACTTTCTTTAGTAGGATGATTAATGGTAAGAAATTATTATTTTTAAATAGTTAGTTCTTCATTGTGTTTATTTTAAAATAAAATCTAATTACTATACTACGTTATAAGAGAAAAGGAACTCATTTATTTGTCGGTCGCTGCGCATCTCTTACCACTTGAGCCTCGATGTGGCTTGCTACACATCCATAAGAAGTGGAGGAAATTTGGCCTCTATGCTCGGATGTGTGAAACGAGTTCCTTTTCTCATGAAACAAAGTATATATCGATATATTCATATTGAAAATCTCATATTAATTTAAATACAACATAGGTTTTTATTATTTTAAAACACTTGAAATATCTGTTATTAACCATCCAAATAAATTTACATTTAACTGTAATCAGAAATATTCATTAACCTGAAACACTAGATAACTGAAATTATTCTGGTGCAAAGCCCTGCAAATTAAAATTATAATTTAAACAAAAGTTCAATGAAATTCAATAAAGTGATAGTGAACATTATAAATTATCTAGCCAAATATAGTTATTTATTAAATCTGAAAACACAGATTGAAATATGAGTAATTGTGAGATCATTATGATAAAAGTAAAAAAATAGATTTAAAAGTGTGTTAGTATTCTCAATAGTTATTCGCATAAAAAAAAAATGATCTATCAATAATAATTAATAATAGTAAAAGTTCATGTTTATGTATTGTAATTAATTAATAATTAAATAAAAAAAATGAATACGTATTATTATTGTGTACTTATTATTAATAGTTTTGTTAAAAGAAAGTAATTGATTGCCAAAACGGGTAAAACAATAATCAATGTGATAAATGATAATCAATAGATTTAAAATGCATCGTTTTATTTAATCTTATTATTTATTAATTAAAAATATCAAGAGATTTAGTGATGATTATTACAATTATTGCAACTTATTTCATGTAAATAAGAAATATGAATTTTGGTAGATTACTTGCTACTATCATTTACCATTTCAATACAATTAGAAGTTAACATATTTTAAGAAATATACATGTCTGTGATGGTAGTATAGTCTTGGCCCTGAAAACCCTTTTAATTTAATTTAACCATTTACGACTGAGAACTGTTTTTTTTAAATTGTTATTTACATTTATTTCTTAAGTTAAATTTAATAGTTTTAAAAAATGGTAACACCAATTCAATAATAACAACTGCAGATTATTATTTAATTACAACTCATAAATAATAAAACAAAATCACTAGTTAAAATTAAAAATGTAGGTACTCACCAGAAAACATTCTTTAAAAAACTCAACGAATACAAATAAATATAATTTATTTGGCAACTTCTTAATGCTTCCCATAAAACTCGGTTACAATAACGTGATAATACATAAAACTTAATCATGGCCACAAAAAAACTTCTAGCCTACTCTTTCTAAAATAACTTTATTCAATTTTAGCAATACCTTAACATCAATTGAACACTCAATTTCATCCTTTTTATTAACATTACAGAACTATTCTACTTTATTTGATTAACAATCATTATCAAATTTGTATTATAGTTGCTTGCATATTTTTTAAAATCAATCAAATTATTAATTGGCCAATTGAATAAACTGTTTATTTAACTTGATTCTTTACAGAAATTATTATAATTAAAAAATTCAATTTGTATTTAATCATCATAAAAATATTAATAATTTTTTATAAAAAGTAAAGATAATATTAATGTTAAAAGTCAGCTTAAAGATAAAAAATGAATGAAAATTCATCACAAAGCAAATATAAAAAACAATATAATTTTCAATTATTAGTAAGCATCGCATACATTTGACAATGCCAGTAAGGTAAAGTAAATACTATCAGGATCTTGAACAACAAATTTTTCTTGGATTAAATTAACTGTATCCTGTATAAAAAAAGACATTTAGTTAAATAATGAATTTATGTTTCATACAAATTTTAAACTACTAACTTACTTCAAGCAATGAATCTGGACTTGTAGGTCCATGATTAATAGGGTCGAACTTTCCACCATCTAATAAAAAATAATTATTCAAATAATTCAATTTTAATAAAATGTACTAATTAGAAATTTCATTCCTACCTAATTCATATAAACTTCCGTCCTTGCAAACAAATGCAACAAAGTGATAAGGTAGTTCATCTTCTGGATTAGGTGCCTGAAATAGAAAAAAAATTTAAAATAGTACTGAGATTTTTAAAAAGAATACTAATTTGAGTAATTTGAAATAACAAAATATGTTTTGTTTAATTTCTTTAACAAAAAGCATTAAAAGATAATTCTGATACTAAATTGAATGGACCATTATGGTTAATATTTTGTCCACAAAATGAATAATAAACCATAAGATCGAAAATAAGTTATAAAATCAAAACCATGTTTATTGACATTTAAAAAATTATATATATTGTCAAAAATGGGTTAATAAATGAAAAATTTAAAATTCAGTTTTATGCAAAACCACAAATATAAAAGTATATATATATATATATATATATAGCATAATATATTGTTGAATAATAAATGAAACCTTTGGTCACCACTAAAAATAAAAAAAGGGTTAAGTTTACCAAAAAAACAAAGTCCTTGCTTAATTTATAATTTAAGATTAGGAAGAAATAATATAAGATAGTTTCATATTATGTTCACCAAATACTTTAAAATTATGACACCAGAAGACTGCTCATTTTTTAGTAGACAATTGCTTGGTATTTTCCCCTTAATCAATGCTACTAAAAATTGTAATAAATATACATATGCAGTTTTATGAGTTTTACGATTAGGAAAATTGTTAAGAGAATAGGAATCTTTAGAAACTAACTTTTTATTTTAAATTGTTATAACTTTAATTTTTTTATTTTCATTAATTTATTAAGAAGAAATTAGTTGAACCTACTTTCAAGTATCAATAATAATGACAATAAACCATTTATACAATTCTTGGAAAACACTGGTTTTAGGGGGACTGATTTTTGATATTAGTAAATTAACACTAGCCATACAGTATTATTATTTTAAAGTATTTTTGAACACAAAAGAAAATATCAACACTTTTTAAGAATAATACATAAAATTATTTACCGCAGTTTGGCCTTCAATAGCGATTTCCCTATGAGTATTAATCATATCTTCAGCTTTGGTCAACATCTCACCACGGTCACTTGGAGACATATTTTTTCCATCATCCAAAAAACGTTTTAATATACCATCATTTAGTTTTATCCTAAAATGTTTATTTAATTTTTATTCATATATATCATGGTAAGCATAATGACAATCAATCTTACTTATCTCTATTATTAGCAACACTATGAATTAAAGCCATGGTTCCACAAGCATTATGTACATATTGCTTGACAAAATATATATCATCTGATACTTGTTGACCTTTATCTTTCAATTTCAACTCTTCTTCTTCTTTACGTTTTTGATACTACAAATAAAATTCACTAATAAACTACATTTGAATCATTACCAAAACAAAAATAATTAAATAATTTTTACAGCATCATTGTACGGAAATAATAAAATGACAGAAGCAACTGGTCTAGGAACAATGGCAAGTTCATCAGGTCCGAATCCAAAAATATCACATACTTCCCATTCATTTGGTACTCCCAAATTTTGCAAAAACTAAAACAAATTTATATAAATAGACTACATTATTTCACTACAAAAAAAAAAAAAAAATAATATTTAGATTTACCAATAGATTTTAGGAACATATTAATTAGATAAAAAAAAAGCTAGGATTTATTGCTTGACCAAAAACGGCAAACAATGTGCATATAACTTTAACGACCAGATAATCATACCAATGACTAAATTTCCCATTCCCAACAGTTTATCTCAACATAAGGAAAATTTGAATGACTGAAAAACATATTGCATGCCAAATAAAAACATTCAGAATATTATAATACCTTGAACAGTCACATAAGATGACAAATGTCAAATTTATAATGGAAAATATTGCCATTGACACAACAAATATATTATAAAAAAGGTTAACATAGTAAAAAAAAACAGTAAAGTTAAAATTCAATTCAAGGAGTTGTTTACTCAAGGATAGCTTTTTTGCACTTGGTTGGTCTTCTTTTATTACACATTTGTCCCAAATGAATTTTGTTACCGGTCGTGGGTCTACAAATCTCAGTCAAATCTGCATTTCCAGAACTTTTTGCAAATTAAATTAATGAAAAATATATACGCTTCAGCAAAGGGAAATGTCTTATCTAATTGTTAAAAAACTGTTTTTATTGCCGTTTGTAAATAATTTCCTGTCGGAATTCATCTGGCGTGGACTTATTGTTTATCGCTTTTTCAAACTATCTGAGCATGAATGTGCTTGTTGTGCTTTTCTGGTGGACAATAAATTATTGAATAAATTTATTTAAGTAAATTAATATTTTGTATACTTGATATTTCAACATATTTTTAATCAGAAACATGTAATAGACAATTAAATAAATACAATTAAAATAATTTAATTGTATACTACTTGCATCAATACCACAAAACTATTAATCTTCCAAATATATTCATTTTTACCTGAATTTGTATACATTTTCGAAAAAGTTTTTAAGTTATTTCTTACCTTGTTCATCACCTAAAACAGAGATACATTTATTATTATTATATTAAAGATACATGTTTATTTCAATTGTAAATTAAATTAATTATAAAAGCATATAATGATGAAAAGCATTAGAAACTTTTTACAATAACAATATTGTTAACTACTTGTAGGCAAAATAAAAAGATAAGTTTGTGTGTACATCATTTTATAATAGTTTGAAAAATAATCTTGATTGCAAAATGAATCCTAGGATTATAAAACAATTAAAATATAAATATTTATAGTTTTAAAAAAGTATTTGGGGGTTTCTTATTTTTATTTACAAACATAAAGGTATGTACATTAAGGATTGTATTAGTGTTGAACATTATTTTGACCAATCCAAATTACAGATTACAATTATATAATCTGAATTTCGGATCAATCCGTTTAATCCAGATTCACGGTTATATCCATTAATTCAGATTTCCAATTGAATCCAAAATTTGGATTCAGAATTTCAGATCCAATCCGGCTGCAGTATTTTTTATAATCAGATTGTTTTTTATTATTATATATACAATATTATAGTATAAATATGTAATCCATCCACAATGCAATAAAACCCTCCTTTAAAAAAAAAATCCCAAGGTTTTCGAATTTTTTACAATTTCTCAACTTAATAACCCTGAGAAACGAGAAAAGAAGTAGGTAAGTCATATTATAATGCATCAAATTATTAGGTAAGTACCTATTATTATTCTTTATAAATTTTAGGTAACTCTATATTAATAAATAGCAATTTTTACATACACGATTCATAGCAGTCTACCACACTCATGGTTTTGAAATAAAAGGTTGTTTGTTTTAATATAATTATTATTGAAGTTTCAATCAATTAATATATATAATTTTTAAAATTTAGGCACTAATTTCATGGTTTTAAATAATAATAACAATAATCCGGATTTGGTATTTTAATTCAGATTAAACAGATTGTTACTTTTGTTTCAATCTGGACCAATACTGATGTGGATTGATCTGGATTTGGTACTCAGCACTAGTATACCAACAAATTTTCTATAGCTGTTTTTTATTGGTATTTATGGATTTATTGGAACTATTAGGCGGGTCACACGCCTGAGAAATTATAAACACGAAACTTTTTATATGCAATCAGTTTCAGAAACTAGTTTCACGTTGATCTGTATATTGAAGAAACTCAAACAATGAAACTATAGAAATAGAATATACAAAATATGATTAGTTTTCAAAATGTCGTCTGACGAGGATGTGATTTTGCTTTGGTGGTGGGCACGTCAAAAAAAAATTTCAAAAAAACGTCGTTATTGGGTACATCCGATAAATAAAATATGTTTCTACCTACTTACTCTATTTCAGTACGTGAAAAAATTAGAAAAAAATATTGCTTTTTAAGCTAGTACTAGTATTTTAAGTACGAATAGTGAATAAGTTTATAAATCAAATTATATGATATGAGCATAATTCACTCGGTAAAAACTAAAAACGTGCACGACTGTGTGAAAATGTTCATGAAACTGAAACAATAAAACCAGAATAACAAATTTCGTGTTATCAATTTCGTAAACTATAAATAAAAATGGTTGCATGAAACTCGGTGTGTTTCCCTATACAAATATATCGGCTAGTTTCATGCAATTATATTTTCGTGTTTATAATTTCTCTGGTGTGCGGCCCGCCTTAGGAAAACGTATATATGACTTATTTATTAGTGTGCGACTTACAATTTATGAGCTTTTGATTTGATATTGCGGTATAAAATAATCATTCAAGAATAAAGTTATAGGTCTCACTCGCTAGTCGTTTTAATCAAATTTAAAAACGATCAGTCACAAAAACAAAAAGTTTGTACAGTAATATTTTCACCAAAATATTTCGAACAGTATATATATAGGTACTTCAATTTTACTCACCGCTGGGTTGGATTCTAAAGGTATCCATGACATTTTTACTCTTTAGTAACTTGGGATTTCCACGAAACGAAATATGTATTTAAAAAAAGAATCAAGTGATTTAAATAACAAAAACTATGCGTCTATACGATAAATCGACTCGGGGAAGATGTTGAATTACTTGAATTTTCGTTGATGCCTTCGTGGTCACACAAGTGAAAAAATAACAACTGTTAGTCGTTGACTACTCAACACACGGCTATATAGTTGGCTCCTTCAGTTCCAATAAATATTAAATTGTTCGCTTTTATTGTTTGTCGGCAAATTCGTCTTATCACGGCGTATTCTTCCCTTGAACTCGACGTCCCGAACAGTGTCGCCAAGTGCATTAAAGCTTTCTTTCCTTTCTAACTTAATCTTTTATATTTGTAATTTAAAATTTTTGAAAAATTCAATTTCCGTTCAATTTCAATGCGTGGTTCGGGTGACTGGCCATAAATCTAAGTGTACTCTGTAAGATATCCTCTCTACGTCGTGATATAAGTGTATAACCATAGGCAGTAGGCACAATTTTGGGGTGCTTGTGGGCACTTGTCGCCCACAAAGTTTAATAACATAATATTAATATCGGCAAATTTGCATTGGTCATATTATTATTACGTTGTATGCACTCGGATAGACATATACTCAATACAAGTCATGTCCGAGCTACTACGGATATTTTTATTACTATAGGATTTTTATAAGATTTCGTTGACAAAAACGTGTTGTTATACCAAATAAATTTTAATTAAATATTGAAAATACAAACAAAAAAAAAATAGCCGCCCGTCGCCCTCTAAATACGGCCCTGGTCTAAAGGTCTCCTTCTCTGGACTTATTAATATTAATGCAGAATTTACACTGCAGCGGTGTCGGTAAAACCGTTTTGTCTTTTTTGTCGGTAAATCTTGTCTTGCTGCGTTTTGTGGGGACTTTAAATAAATCAAACCGCCGGTGGCGTACACAGGATGTTAGTTTTTCGGGTTAGTCCAACTCGCGAAAGGCCGCCCGTGTAAAGACACCATTATAAATCGTTAGTCACTCCCTTCGCTCGTGACATTTTTATAAAACGCCACTAATTACGCACGAAACAAATGTACATTTTACAAACTTTTATTAATTGCGTTTTAATCGATTATTAATCAACTGACAGATAACTCGCATTGTTCAAAGTTTACATTTTAAACATTCCTCGAGGTCAGTTTTATTAAAAACTAAATGCTACTCAATCATTAGCATTATAAAAAAATGAACATTTCTGTCTTGTTTTTGTGCACGTTTTTTTCATTCTTTTATTTATTAAATACTAAACATAAAGTATGTACTTCTAATTTGATACGAAAATAATAATGTTATTAACTTAACACCTTTTTTTTTGTCACTTTTTGATATATTTTATTTTAAAGTAAGATAAATCTAAGTACAGAAAAAAATAAATTGATAAAAGTACTAAAATAATTTTTTTTGATTTTTTATTTGAGAAAGTGTGATGACTTTAACCTATGGTGCATTATTGCTTTCAATGCTTAATATTGCTAAATTGATAGGTGTTGTTTAGTCATTGTTGAGTGAAAGTAAGTCTTAAGTACTCCAAAACGTTTTTCTGCAGTTGTACTGTGCATACTATTTAGTGTCATTAGGTATAATAGGCATACGTGATACATTTATTTGACCCAAGCTTGGTTTGCTAGTAGGTCAACTTTTACATTTACTGGTAGGTGATAATACCAGTATGTGAAGGGATTCAAATAAACTCAATATTATTATAGCTGGCCATAATATTAAGCATTTGCTGGAAGATTTCATTAGACAGATAAGTTGATTATAGAGGGTTTAAACACTGAGAGAGTATAAGACATAAATGTGAAGTGTATTATGTTTTGAAACTATTTTTGTGATATTCTGTAAACATTTTTGTAGTTAATGTAATGTTTGGATAATAAGAATGTTCTTTTCATAAAATAAAAATAACTATGTATATGTAATTTATCATCAAAAAAGATTTCTATTACCTGAAGGGTACAGACATATTATTTTATTTACTCAATTAAATATACGTTATAAAAATATACTTTTTTGTTTAACTTGTTTGTTGTCAGACAGAAAAACTTTTTTATTACTTCTATAGCACTATAGCAGCGTGTTTGTAAATGCATAGGATATAAACATAATATTATTTTTATTATTTCACCCTAAATTGACAGTGCCAATTGCACAATATTATTCTTTATATGGCCAGTAGTGTAGTACAACTGGCTTATTCATAAGAAACCATTGCTGTTATATAAATGTCACATTTTTAGAGTACTGCCATAATAGTAATATTATAAACTGACAATGTAGATCAAAAAAAAAAAAAAAATTACTGCTTTAATAGTAAAATTGGCAGACAACCTACAAACGTATTAAGCACTATATGAACATATTCAATATATTTATTTTATGTTTTTACTACACCTTAACAATTTTAATTTGGTTATATTATATAGAAATTATATATTAAATCGTTATTAAATACTTATTTTTAAGTTAAATAAGTAGTCAAACTTTTGGATTTGGTTTTTAATTAAGTGGATTTGACAAATAAAAACAATTTAAGTTTAATTAATTAATTAATTGTTTTATTGATTGTTACTAAATTTTAATTTATTTCTAAATTTTTTTGGATTAATTCCATATGCCTTCAATCTGTCATCTGTCATTGATTCTAAAGCACTAGGTTCTTTATTAGGTTTGTACTTTTTAACTGAGAACTTTTGTTTTTTATGTAATTTGTTTTGAGTATGATCTATTTTTCGTTTTTTGCCATTTTTAACAGTTTTGTTTTGGTTTTGATTACAATTTATTTTATCATTATCAGTTTTTTTGACATTTCTAATAATTTTATTTTTATTCTGAATCTGATCAAGTTTACTGTCTTCTGGTTTCTTAACATTTTTAATAATTTTAATTTTATTCTGAATATTATCAATTTTATTATTTTCAGGTTTTTTAATATTTTTTAAAATTGAGTGATCATTTTGAGTTTGAACTTTTTTGCTATTTTCAGCTTTCTTAATAATTTTGTGTTCTGTTTGAGTGTTTTTCATAAATTTGATCTTGTTTGTTAACTGTATGCTATTATTTCCTTTTTTGTTTTGAAAGTCATCACTGTTTTGAGGTAAAACTTCTTCAACTTTAAAAATATTTTTTATGGGTTTCTTTTTCTTTTTCTTCTTTTTTGTTGTTACTTTTTCTGAATTTTCTTCTTTGGTTTCATCTACCTCATTAAATCTAAATAATAAACAAATATATTAGTAATTAAAAATTTTTTTTTTCATATAATCTACTTTTAATTTAACAATATATAAAAGTTTTTTTTTTTTAGTTATTACTAATAATGAAATGATTATGGAAATACAAAATATGGTAGAAAAAATAATCAAAAGACATTACATCAAGTTTGAAGTTAAAAATTAAATATTGCTAACTTTTTTTAAATACTTAAGTAACTTATTTTAAAAAAGCCTAAAAACATACTCTTCTTTAAAAAGACTAGGTAACATTTTCTTTTTTAATTCAATATCTTTAGCTTTTCGTTTGTAAATCTTAGCTTCGAACTTTTGAACAGCTTCAGGTTGAATTTTAGTTAATTTGCCAAGAGGATACCACTTGTTAAGCTCATTATCATCAGCTCTCAAAATCTAAAAATCACATACAATTATGAATAATATATAATAAAATTGTTATTTTCACAAAACCTCGTCAATTGTCAAGCCATAATCATTGGGAAGAACTTTATTATAAGTATATCGGGTTGGAACACCACTAACAACATCTTCACAGTCCAAACTGTAATATTCATCAATATATTTTTCAAATGATCCATTCTTTGGATTGTATTTTGGTATCTTTTTAGTACAGTCAATTTCTCCTTCATCTTCATCTTCATCAATTGTTGTTTTCTTTTTTTTTTTGCGTTTTGCAGCCCTAGTTTGTTTTTTGGCTCTCTTATCCATGCTTGGATCATAGTCACAGTCCATCTAAAAAACAAAAATATAATTGTACTATAACAGCAGATAGAATTTATTATTTGATTGAAAAATGGTAATTTATTTTAAAACATTTTAGTAAATATGTAAAATTTTAAATCCTTACAATAAACTCATTTTCTTCATCATCAAACACCGGTTTCTCATCATCCATTTTATTATAAAATTCTTCATCGAATAACTCATGCATTTTACGATCATATTCAGTTGGGTTAAAATCTTCTTCTAATTCAGTTTCCTAAAATATTAAAGTTAATATATTAGATTATCTGAATAATTTAATAACATATTTATTACATAATAAAATATACCTCAAATCCTACATGTTTGTTACCAGTTATTTCTTGAAGTTTTCTAATTCTATCAATAATTTCTTTTTTTTTAAGCTTTTTAAGTTGTTTGATTTCTAAGGACCGTTTTTCCAATTCTTTTTTTTTTCTTTCAGTTAGTTCTTCTCTCTTTTTCTTGCGTTTTTCTTCCTTACGTCTTAAAGAATTTTCCATTGTTCGAGGATAAGTTTTGATCTGAAAACAAATCATATTTAGTTCAACAAAGTTATTTAACATATTGACATCAGCAAGTATTTCACTAGTCTTACTTTCTACAACAATAACCAATTAAAACCACTAGTCTTATAATTCAAATATTTTATTATTTTATTTTATGTATACTAATTTATAAAATTAAGCAACAAGATCTATCTATATTAAAATAAATTATTAAAAAAAAAAAATTTAATATGTTTATATTAGTTATTTTCATCACTGATGATCACAAAAATGTGGTGAAGCAAGAACTAACCAATTGTAACCAATTGATTGTTTTTACATATATGAATATACAGAAAGTCATATAAAATATTATGATCGTACATCACACTCAAAATATTTTTTTAGGTCAAATTTAAAAATATTGACTTTTTAACAATTACAAGTCATATCTAGGCGTACCAGACAACAAATGATGACTGTACGTCATAAACAGTTTTGAACATGTGAAATACGTTGTTATATTATATACACTTAAAACAGTTTCTTACAAATTCTTTATCTGGTTCTTCAAATCTGAAATTATATTTATGTTCAAATTCTTCATGTTTTTCGAGCATTTCATCCTCTTCAGAAAATCTCATTTCATCTTCTATTAAATTTTCTTCTTTTGGGTTTTCTAGAAATCTAATAAATATAAACAAAAATGAATAGTACATCTACATATAAACACAATTTATTGACAATAAATTAAAAATACCTTTTATTAAGTATATAATCACATAAAAACTGTTCTCCTTCATCCAAATTAGGATTGTTCCAGTAATCATGCAAGTGTTGAAGATCATTTTTTGTTTCCTCATCTTCAAGTTCATTTCGATTTCCTTTTAACCATTCTAAATAATCTTTTTCTTCTTTTTCCTACATTGAACAAAATATACTATTTACAATTATTTTGATAATTATCAATTATCACACTATATATTTATTTTTGACTAAAATGCACTTTACCGACCCTTTTACAATTTTCAATTTTTTTTTTTTTAAAAAAAGACTCGTCTTTTTACGCTTAAAACGATGGTGCAAAAATTGTTTTTTGGAAACTATTATTTTAGAACTTATAGTTGTTTCAAATTTGCAGTTTTATGGTAAATAATCAGTTAACACATATTTACAGCACATGTAATAATAATATTATGAATCATGTCATTACAAATGTAAAATAAAGTTGAGCAATTAGAGTATATTAGCCTAATTAAAATACTATAATTTCTATATTTTCAAAATATACATATATAATAGATGGATATTACGCAATATTTATAAATAATATATACAAATTTAAATTTTAAATTTCAAAATCATCATCTTCATTAAATGACTCAATTTCACTTTCTGCCTCCTCCTTTTCAATTTCCTATATCTCAGCATCACTATATTTTATTGCATCGTAGATGGATCCAACTATTTTATAGCAATTATTATAACGTAAAGATTATATAATGACTTTAGTTGTTGTACTTTAATTTTACTCTCATAATTTATGTCACTCGTTTAGCAAACTCAGATTTACATTCAACAAACGTTTTTACTCCCGGGAGGTTTGGGGGCCGAGCCCCCAACCAAGAAGTTCACAGGACCTTAAGTTTCGCGACCAGAGGAGCCGGTAAGCATAGGGAGTACTACTTGTTGTACTTTAATTTTACCCCTATAAGATAAATAACAAAGTCAAAATTTCAAACACCAATCACTAACACAGTTCACAGTAGTGTTATAAGCGATAAGCATGCTGCGCGCAATGCATACTATTTATAATCTAACCGCAAATTTGAAATGACTGTTAACTTCTAAAGTAAATTTCCAAAAAAAAAAACGATTTTTATACCATCATTTTAAGCATAAAAAACGAGTTGTTTAAAAAAAATTCAAAACTCATGAGGGGATGGTAACGTGCATTTGTTCCTTATTTTTAGTTAATTTTAATGAATATTATATTTCATAAGATAGATCAATTTTATATTTTTAAAATATTTTTGAATTTACCTGTTCTTCTGTTGTCTTTGGTCGTGGTCTTATTATCTCTTCATCGTCAGAATGATCATCAAAAGCAAAGTTAAAACTTTCTTTAATAGCTTGCTGTTCCTCTACGTATGAAGGCGATGACATTCGAACTTTTTCTTTCTTAAGAATATCTAAATTATAAAACAAATATTTTAACTATTTCTTATTGAATTTGAATTCAACAAATAAGATCATCTTCATCAATTAGAATAAAAATTTTATATACATAATAAACTCTCAATGGCTTAGTTTTCATAACTATTTACCATTCATTTCCTTGGTGTCATCAAATTCTGGTCCCCGCTCCAACAAAATTTTCCTTTTGTATTCTTCTAAATAAATAGGATTTGAATTTTTGTTATTGCTGTCAGTTGATTTTTTAATACTTTGTTGTGTAGCTGACGAGTCAAAAAATTTAACAGATTCATCATAAATCTTGGGATCATCTTTCTTTAGACAAGACAATGCTTTAAAAAAACTCTTCTCAACATCGTCAGTCAATTCCTAGACAAACCAACAATTGACTTTTTATTATTATCAATTCATTTAATTTAAATATTAAAATATAAACCTTGGCTTCATCGTCTTCATCTTCCTCATCCGAACTCGTGTTGTTATTGCCTTGTAAATTCGATTCAAAATTGTTCATTTTGAAGTTTTGAATACTAACAAGTTATTTTCTGTTTATAAGACATACCTAATTCAAATAATTTGGTAATTGTAAATTCAAATTTCAATCGACTGTAAAGTACAATACTATACATAGTCGATATCCGTGGTGTAAAACTGTAAACACGAGATTCTTTATCATATTAGTTTCTTATCAGATGTTATTAACCTATAAAATGTTTGAAAAATGATACCATAGAACAATGATACACACGTTTAAATAACGTAAACATTATATTTTTTTCATTCAACAACAATCTTTTCTTGTGATTACTGATAGTCATTTTATGCTGTTTTTACTTATTAGTGTTAAAGTCAATTATAGTCAATCTTTGTGTCTCAAACCTTAAGTCACGGTTGCACACTAAATAGTTGCGATATAAATATATTATTCTGTGGTCAAAATCAATAATAAATAATAATTGTGAGTATAACCACACTACTACAGTATTATAGTTAATAAGAAGATTAATTTTAATGTCGTTCTTAATGTTTTTAAAGGTTAATGTTAAAAGTGAAGTTTACGCTTTTTTCGTGTATTCTTCTCGTTAGAAATTGATCAAAGAAAACAACAATATATTGTTGGAAATAATAGTATTTTTTCTATTATGAAATCATGAAGAACGATTGTACCAAACAAACTAAAGCATCTAAAATTCCTGTAGAAGTATCTGAATCATTACAAAAGCTTTCAAAAGTTGTTGACAATGTGCGTCAGACAATTGGCAATATTCCCGTTATACCATCTACCGGTGCTAAATCTGAATCTACAGAATTGCCACCTGTGGCTACCCCTCCATTGGAAACAGAAAAAGACATAGAAAAAAAAGAGAAAGAAATATTGTTAAGCTTTATTTCAGAGTGTGTTACTAGGCAAGAAGAAAAGAAAACATTGAGACAAAATAATCAAGAATGCGTGTTCCCTGATGAATCCGATATATCAAAACGCGATTCTAGTTTGAAAAAAAATACAGCATTCATAAGAAAACTTAAAAATTTTCCTCCTCCTCAACTTGATCAGTTACTCAAAGACATGAATTCTTTAAATTTGACTAAATATCTATCAGAAGTTGTATCAGCTCTTACTGAAATTAAACTAAAAATGACAGAAATCGATGCTATGATACTATTATGCACTCAGTTAAATACAACTTACTCAGATTTCTCAAAAATTTTCTTTGAACAGTGGCAAAAAATTTTAAATATTAAAAAAGATGATAAAATAACAAATATGAGCAAATTTAGGGTTGACCTTAGACTATTTGCTGAACTTACATCTGCTGGTATTATTCCTCAAAAAGAAGGTCTTGTCTTACTTGGCAATTTATTAACTATACTGATTAACTCTGATCTTCAGGAACATAACAATTTAAATATCATACTTAGCTTTTGTAAATATTGTGGTGATGACTATGCTGGATTAGTTCCTAAAGAAATGCAAGATCTAGCAGATAAGTTTGATATTGAAATACCTAAAAGTGATATGATTTCCAGTGACAAACAGAAAAATGTTAGAGCATTGTTGAAGGAGTATTATTTTTCTTTAAACAATCATATAAAAAGAATGCATAATGATTTAGAGTATGCTGAAAAACAAAATGAAAAAATATTACAAACAAAAGGTGAGCTAAGGCCAGAGCGAAAAGCTAAAAACGAACAAATGAATGTTACATATCAAAAACTTTATAATTCGGCATTAACATTTGCTGATATACTTAATGAACCAGTCATTGTTTTAAAAGAAGAAAAAAAGAATAGTTCAACTGAGGATTTGACAGATTCAGAATTAGATATTGTAGGAACATCAACACCGTTAGAACTAACTAGTCTTTGGGAAGACGAGGAAACTCAAAAATTTTATGAAGAATTTCCAAATCTTAGTAATTATATTCCTGATAAAAACAAGAAGATTGAAGAACCCGAAGAACCTGAAGCTGAATATAATATAAAAAAAAGTTTATCAGATATTAAAGATGCCGTAGATGTTGAAGTATCCAATATTGGTACCAAAGTTATATTTGAATCATTTATTGAACAATTACCAAAATGTGTTAATCGAGAAATGATTGACAATTTGGCTATTGAATTTTTAATATATCTCAACACTAAAAATAATCGCAAAAAATTGGTTAAAGTTCTATTTAGTGTCCCTAGAACCAGAGTAGATCTATTACCATTCTACACTCGTTTAGTAGCTATTTTAAATCCTTTGATGCCAGAAGTTGCTCTTGAACTTTGTTCTTTATTAAAAAGCGATTTTAGGTATAATGTAAAAAAAAAAGATCAAATAAATATTGAAACCAAACTTAAAGTTGTCCGTTATATTGGAGAAATGGTTAAGTTTAACCTTATGATTAAATCCGAAGCATTGTATTGTTTTAAAATGTTGCTCAATGATTTCAGTCATCATCATATAGAAATGGGCTGTGCATTATTAGAAACAGCTGGACGATTTTTGTACCGTTCTCCAGAAAGTCATCATCGTACTAAAATTTACTTAGAACAAATGATGAGGGTCAAATCTATTTCAGCACTGAGGCCTGTATATGTCACAATGATTGAAAATGCTTATTATTTTGTTAACCCTACTGATTCACCAGCTATTATGAAAAAACAGAGACCTATATTACATGAATTTATCAGACATTTACTTTATAATGAGCTAAAAGATGCACCTGAAAAAGAGAACATAATATTAGGTCTGCTTAAACAAATGGATTGGGAAAATTTTGCAGAGAAAACTTATTTGATAAAATGTTTGACTGAAGCTTGGAATGTTACTTATCCAATGATTTCAGATTTGGCATGTTTAGTTGCTGCTTTTGTTGATTATGATGATTCAATTGGAACACGTGTCGTAGATGGAGTAATGGAAGATATCCGTGTGGGTCTAGAAACAAACTTTGTTAAATTTAATCAAAGGAGAATAGCTATGATCAAGTATTTTGGTGAACTATACAATTATAGACTAATAGAAAGCAATGATGTATTTAAAGTGTTATATAGTCTTGTGTCATTTGGTGTAGTGTATGATCCAGATTTTTATTCCACATTTGATCCTCCTGAAAATTTATTTAGACTGAGACTTATATGTGTTTTACTTGACACTTGTGGTGAGTTTTTCAATCGAGGACCTGGTAAACTTAAATTAGATTGCTTCATTTTATATTTTCAATATTATTTTTGGTTAAAAAAATCAAGTACCACTTGGGATACTCAAAATCCATTTCCTGTTACAGTGGATTACTTAGTTACAGACATATTGAAAAAACTTCGACCTAATTTGAAGATGAAAAACTGTTTTCTTGAAGCTCAGAAGGTAGTTATTCTACTTCAGGAAAGACTTATTCAACAGTATAATCTCAAACAAAAAGAAGAATCTCAACTATCAACTATTGATGAAGAAGCTGACGATAGACAACATTTAGAAGAGGACGACTCTGATGTAGATTATACAGAAGACGAAGATAGTGATGGTACCTTTTGTAGTGATAAAACTCCAGTTGAGCCTGTTCATCGTAAAATTGAAGACCCTGAAGATTTTGAGTTTTTGGAATCTTTTGATAAAATGGTCAGTGATAATATACAAGAAAGGACAAAAGAAGTAACACGTCCACAAACAGAAATATCAATACCGTTTCATTTGAAAAAATACAGTAAAAAGACGTATGAGCAGTTGCAGAATACTAATGAAGATACCTCTGTAAATTTTATATTGATGTTGAAAAAAGGAAACAAACAAACGTTTAAGAGCTTGCAAGTACCAGTGGATTCTGAATTAGCATCAAACCTTAAGAGCCAGGAAATGGCTGAACAGGCGGAGTTAAGAAAAGTAAAGCAACTGACTCTAGACATTAATAATAGACAAGAAGAAGAAGATTATAAAGATTTAACTCAAGTAATGCAGAAACCAATTACTACTGCTTTTAAAGATAAAAAGCCACTGCCAAATAAAGGAACACCAGATGCAGAGACAATATTTGGGAAGAAAAAAAGGTTATCTTTGAAATGTTACATCTAGTTATCCATATGTTGTCTATATAAAACACAAATACTCATGCTGTAGAGTCTACAATGTAGAAAATTTTATAATTTATTATTTAACTAGGTTTGTTAATAACCCGCCACAGAGCCATATACAATTTATCTACAGCCACAAAATTATCATACATTAGCAGTCTTTAATCTAAAAATTCAATGTTTCTTGGTATCAATATATCTTATATGTAGTTAAGTTTAGTATGTGATACAGTTATGAAAAAAGGGTAAATAGTAAATACTTCTTATAATTGATAGGTTGTTTTACTTTATTATAATCATGTTAGTATGTTGTTGGCTAAGAATAAACTTGAATGAAATATACACTGCCACATGATACTGGAATTCAATTTTCAAAAATATATAGTTAAAACAAATAAAATATTATGCAACAATGATCAAAATTTTACAATTTAGGGAACTTTAGGAAATAGTTTGATTATTCTATGGTAATTTATGTGTAATAATAATTATTAACTGTGTTACTATTAATTTCAAAAAATACATTATTATTATTAACTTTTATTTGAAAGTTTTATTACAATATATAAATAAATGTGGAGAACATTGGGGGTGGTTACCTCGTGGTGAAGCGGTACATTTTTTATGGTGTGGTAGCAGGGCAATAACAAACAAGTACTTTTAACTATATTTTTATTCATATTAATTAAATTTAAATTTTATAAAACTACAATTTAAAATAGTAACATGCACATTTGTATTGGTGAATATATTGGCAATTATTGGAAATTAATAAGTAATTATTAGACCCTATTCTTGATATCATATGAACATCATTCTATTAAAAAGTTCTAAATACAATGAAATATATTTAAGAATAATACTAAATAAATACTGTTCAAATGCATTCATGAATAGAGCCAATTTTAGTTTATAAATCTTATGTACTAATTTTTTATTTTTTGCTTTTTTTTTATCCTAAAGTGACAAATGGGTTTAAGTGGATGAATAAATAGTTCCAAGTTTGGTCTGAATACAACAGGAAAGACCCAAATTATTTGTGATATTAATTTAAGGTAAATTTTAAATAATAATAATAAAAAAAATATATGTTTAAAAAGTATTTTTTTTTTCAGGAGTTCCATAAAGAAGTATAAGTTAACAAAATTAATTATAATATGTATATTTATATAATTATTTTTTGTTCCAGTAAAAATAATGATTATCATTGTTATAAAATGTATTAATTTAATATCATAAAATGTTATAATACTTTGAATGTATAAAACCATAATTCTAATATACTTTAATTTTTTTATTTTTAATTTACAGAATATAATTATATTTCTTGTATATTTCTAACTATATTGTTACTGCTACTTGAAAGATATTTACTTATATAACTTTTGTCCAGACAATAATTGAATTATAAATTCTTCTCTTTTGTAATTAATACTAATTTTACATTTAAATTGCATAATAAAATACATCCAACTTACCTAACTGTTAAATGTTACAATTTTTAAATTATATATTTTTTTAAGATTTGAAAGCTAAATTATTAAGTTGTTGATGAAAATGTTTAATGTAATTTAATACCTATACTGTTGTTAATACAATTCTAAATATATTGTACATTTGTAAATATATACGATTGTCTGTTGCTATATTAATGTTATTATATTTTAATTTAAGAATACAATAGTATATATATTGAAAATATTATTAATTATGTATATATTTTAAAAATTTGTTTGTTGTCATTTTACAGTTATGGCGGTTTCATCAAAATATATCATATTAATTATTTTTGTAGCAGTAACTAATAAGATTATGTAAAACAAACTAAATTTAAAATTGCCAAATATTTTTCTAGAATAATTAAATAAGAAATTTATTTTATACGTGATAAATGTGTATATTCATTTTAATAGTTCATCTAAAGAAACAGACACGTCTTTGTAAAACAAATAACTTCCTTATCCCACTCTGTATTCAGGATCAAATAAATATTAGAAAATAAGAATAAAATATCAAATGACTGAAACAACATTTGAAGTTAAAATTTTGATAAAAATATTGATTATTTGCATTTTATTTTGTAATTAAAAATGTATAAAGGCTTCAGTATTTATAACTAAGAATTTAAATTTTGAAAAAAAATTTCTCATAAGTACTAAATGCAGTTTAAAAATGTTTAAGATACACATAAACATTTTTTATAATCATTTAAAGTTCAAATTTGGACGAAATTAGATATTTAAATAAAGAATAACACTATTGTTTATTTCATTGCAATTTAAAAATATTTTTCGTAGGCATTTGAAACTTTAATTTGTTTTTATATTATACTCTTAATAACATTTTCAAATGCAATGTTTGAAGTATGTAAGTTAACTACTATAATTAATACAATTACATTTTTAAAAAATACTAAGACCTCCGTTATATTATGTTATTTGTTAAGCTTTAATAAAAAGGAATGATAATTAATTTTGCATGCAAAAAAAGTAACTTATCTGTAACTAAGTTAAATTATTTTTTTGAAATTAACTTTTAACTTTAAACTTAACTTACATTTTTCTATATTAACTTAACTTAACGAATTAAAAAAGTTAGTTAACATGCTCAGTCTTGATTATTGATATTAAAAGAAATGTATTTTACCATAAGACATATTAGAATACAGTAAGTTGAATTCTTTTTGACGAAAAAATTGCACTTGAAAATGTCATTGTGGATATAATAAAAAAATAAAAGTTTGAAGTATAAACGAATAATATTTTTTAATTTTAACGAATTAACTATAGCATCGTTATTGTTCATTTAAATATCTAATATTGTCAAAATTTAAACTTTAAATTCTTATTTAATAAAATCATGACTATGTATACTTAATATTTTTGAACTACTATTATATCAACTTATAAAAAACATCAAGTGATATAAAATTATAGAAAATAATAATCCAAACATTCTGTGAAATTTTAAAGTGTTTACAGTTATTTGTTTTTGAATAATAACAAAATAATAAAATCTTTCTCAGAGAAATCGATAGTTTACCGGTGAATATCCAATTTCTAATTTCAAAAGCTCATAAAAATTAGTTTGACTTTTCAATAAACCTTTTTTTTTTGTGAGAGATATTAAAATTTATGGAGAAACTTGTGTTAAATTTTCAAATGTTAGATTTAAACAAAAATTTTATGAATTTCTAAATCAAAAATAACGACAAATTTTCGTGATTTTTACGTATTTTGTCAAAATTTTAACTTTAGATGGACTTTAAAAGACTATTATAGACTAACCCTCAACTATTTTTTTAATTTTTACTTACAAAAATTTATGAAGAACCTTGTATTACATTTTCAAGTGCTTTGACCTAATAAAAAAATTTTAATCGACAATAATAAAAAAAAACTCGAAATTGTATGATGCCTATAAATAGTTCAAAATATATTAAAAATGTCTTTGTGTATAGAAAATGGTTATATAGGTAAACATTTGGTGAAAATGTCATGTATCAAAAGTAATTTTTATTTGGTTTATATGGGCTAAAATAACAAATTCAATTTTTCAATAATTGGCATTGCGTATAATTTCCCGTTTTTTATATATATTTTTTTTTTTTTGTTTTTGTTTTATTCGATGCTCTTGAAAACTATTGAGATTTTTCAAAAATGGCCATTCAGGAAAAATGACTGCGTACTGCACAAGATAAAGTTATATTTATTTATATAAATTATATGGTCATTAGTCGCTACCTACTCGGTACACACTATTATAACGTCTGTATGCGAGTTGATATCCAATCATTACCGGAATTGATACCGATGAACTTAAATTTTAACAATACAACTGTGCAAATGTGCAATGATTAAACTTTTCAACCGTATTTAAAATATTATTGCATATTCAAACGACAACAGTTTCCTTCCTATTTTGAAAACGGACTTAAGCGTTCTATTATACTTAAGTATAGTTAACCGCGTGTTTTTAAATTCTACCGATTTTATATTTTTTCGCAAACAAATTATACGGTTGCGACTGTGAAAAACACGTTAATTTCAGTGGTACTAACTTTTGATCTGTTAATTAAACGTAAATTCCATCGATATTATTTTTTAATTCGAAGTTAAAACTAAACTCTATTGTAATAACATTTTTTTTCTCCCAATCTAAAGCTAAAATTAATTACAAAACGCGTTCAATGCCATAGACTATTAGTTTTGATGTTTTTGGTTATTATCGTGTAGATTATGATAGTAATGCATATTTTTGTGAAATTAATACTTTAGCCTGGTAAAGAAAAAGAATATAAAGCCTCCTGCACCACAGTGCGGACGATGACGACGACGACGATAATAATTGGCCCGTCTACGCCCACTCCTCGTTCCCGCCCGCCTTTCATAATAAACTTTCATATAATGAAAATTCGTCGTCGAAAACCGTTTCGGCACGTTTGCCGGCGAGACTCGAACGATGTAAATAATGACGACGATAATAATCAAACAACAGAGTATGAACACTTCGGGCCTGAGGAAGACTTGATTCGGTTTCCTCGAGATTTTTTGCCGGCCAAGACGGTTGGTGTTTACGCGCGAGAAAAATGCATTTTCAAACTGCACGTGGAAAATGTACAACCCGACCCCGAGGAGATTTTAATCATATTATCATCACGAATTGCCGATGTTTGTCGAGCACTCTGCGTGCCACGGAACAAAACGAAGACGATTTTAGACTTTCAACCGAACTTTTTTCCGCGGTTTATTAATTGTTGTTCGTCCGACGCGTGACGTATTATTATCATACAGAAGTCGGAAATCTAGTACCATAATGTGCGTAGAGTTTCAAGTCCGGTGCAGCGAACATTGTTACATTTTTGTAAAATTTCCCCCGATACCATTTAGCTATGATTTATAATCTTCATAAATGTTACGTTTTATATTAGAAATTATTCGATATCGTATTATATTAATCTTAGATGTATTTCACCGGATTAATATTATAGCTAGATTATAGCTTAATATTATTAATGCAGTTTCAACTTATGGACCCAATGTCGTTTACTAAGTCTGTTGACTCCAATATTTTATAATGATATAGTCAGTGCTCGACTTGGCAAAATTAAAGTAGGGGGACTCTGTTAACTATAAAAAAAAGAACGTCCCCATTACTTATTAAACGTTACTAAGCCTTAAAAATAAAAGGAGGGGTACGGTAAAATTTCTGAAAAATTAGTTAGGGGACTCCGTCTCTCTGCGTCCCCCCCCCCACAAGTCGAGCACTAAATATAGTATAGGTACGCATTACGATATTACATATCATATTAATATTACTACCTATAGTATTGCTCACACGTGAATTATCCCATTAAATCCCTGTCACGCTGTTTCCCGTACTGTTCTTAAGTCTACAACCACAACCATATCATACACACACTGCTCTAAGTTCTTAAAGTGTAATATAATATAAAAAATATAAAACTGACTCTTATCAATTATTATACGAATCGATGCGAATGTCCCGCAGAAGGCGTCTCGATGTCGGTTCCGAGAAAGTATTATTATACAAACAACAGTAGGCAATTTTAAATACTATGGTCTGTTTAACGATAACGGCAAGTGACAACTGTTGAGAACAAATATTACTTCCACATTAACGAACGCTCCGCAAAAGCAAATGTTGCGTGCGACAGTTGCTAAGCGGCTTCCAAACAAGTCGTTTTGTTCTTCGCCACACCGATTTACGCGCAAATCGTTCGACGCCAGACGGCACCGGTGGAGCAGTGTACACGACGTACACACCGGTGAATAAATGCTCAGTTCGGGTGTCGAATTCAGCGTGCGTGTCCGGCGGAGCTTAAAAAATACAGTCGGCCGCGCAGCCAAGTCCGACGT
>JACXSJ010000732.1:0-111569 GCA_014851325.1 Pentalonia nigronervosa
AATTGTGACATTTTGAAAATATGCGTAAACTCCGTTTCGTATGGACACGATTACGACTCACATGAGACTAATGTAATTTTAACGACAAAACCTACAGATAGCTAATAATGTCTACTTTTAATTCCAATAAACAGATATTTGATAAGAAAAATAGTTTTTTTTCTATAAATAAATTTCGGGAACTTTTTGATCCTACTACATAATTATTACATTTTATTTACACAATGTCATTGTCAAAAACATTTGGATTAATTTTAAGCTATTTTCCCAATTTATTCCATAAACTTATTTATACCCCTCCACGTTAAGGCAGTATTGTCTTAAAACTCAATAATATTAGGTATATTTATTAAATTATAAACATTTTCAGAATTAAAAAAAAAAATTTAATTAAACTAAATTACCATATTAGTGTAATACTAATAGTAAAATAAATTACTTTAATAGTAATTTAAAAAAACATTAAATATACTGAGTAATTAGTAATATATCTAGGCAGTAGGCTCACCGCTCACGAAAAGCTAATATGTACATATTTGCTCAAAATCGATTTTCATACCTATGCAATAATTTATCATTGAATTCAAATTTAACACATACCTAAATTACAGTGACTTACTGATTTAAACTCAATAGAAATTAACTAGATAACTCGATACCTACTATATAGCAAAATGGCTACTTACCTATATGAGTGATTTCTGGTACTATGTATAATATAAATGTGAACATTTGTTATGGCTTAAGACATTATTATATATATAATTATTTACTGGGGGATGCGAAGTAGCTGATTATGTAAATGATGCGCTAATGATAGAAATGCATATTCATTTTTATGTTGGCATACTGCATGTCTTTAACCATCAGTCATTATTCTGCAGCTAATACACATTCACATACATAATTACTAACACACACCCAAATTTAGTTGTTTTGTTGTATTTATATATTTTATACCTTTTTAGTTTTTATAGTTAAAAAAATATTATTTGTAGAGACTTGACACTTTTTACCATTACATAGATATTTATATTATTGATAGCTGCTAGATACCTAATTATACAATATTTTCAAAATATTAATGCAACCTACCAAATTTGTTTTTTGTACACATTCATTACATAGTGACCTACTCAATAATGAGGTTTACTTGACAGAATTATAAAGAAATAATGCCATTATTGATAAGATGAAATATTTGTGGTGTGCTGTTAGTTATAAAACTATCTTTTTTTTTAATTTTTATATAAAATAAACAAACATTCAATTATTATTTTTAATTAATTTTATGAACAAATATACTTATTTTTAAATTATTTACAAAAATTCCACCAAAACAATGCATAAAGTAAGTTTTAAAACAATAATTATGTAAAATGTTGGGACTAGATAATATATTATAAAAATAACTATAAAACTGTAATAATAAACAGAATATATAATAATAAAAAATAAATTTGAACTAAGTTATGAAAATGATAGCTATTAAAGTAAAAATTTGGTGATGCCAGGAGGTATATTAAAAAAAATTATATTCATAATAAAATAATGTGCAAATCAATAAAAAATATTGATTATTGTTCAATCAGACTAATTTCATTTTGATCCAAATGATACAAAAAACAAATTGATTGGGTATCATTATTTTTCTTGATAGTATTGTTTAATTGATCTTCTTTGTTAGATTTCCAGTATCTAGAGTGTCCATATGAATACATCAGTGTACACTAAAAATAAAAATACATTTTAAAATTAAAATAATCATTTATGTTTAACATTTAATTAAAATCATTAAGCATATAAAAACTACTTTTAAAATTATTATTAATCGTAAATTATTTTAAAAACGGTCTCAGCATTACAGAAGAAAAATAATTGAATAATTTTTAAATAACTATTACGTTTAAGTATTTTATTCATTTATAGTATTTAATGTCAACGATAATTGATGACATATTATAAACTGTAAATTACTATTTTATAATTAATATTAGTTTTTTTTAAATTTAATATTTTTTGTTTATTTTGGGCCCATATTTTTAATTTTATTACACTAGATAAAAGTTTTATATTTACAAAGAATAAGCATGAAATAAGTATGGGTTGGCACTATCACTCATTGTTAGTATATTTATGATGGGATAAGTGATTAAATACTTGACTAATATTTTTGTAATACCTATTATTATCTAGTTTTTTGATCTTATTTACAATGTATATTGTAGTATAATTACATCAATTATTTTTTGGTAAATCAAGATTTTCATATTTTTTAAATATAAATTAAAAGGATTTATTTAAATACAAATTCCTTATAAAAATTCTATATTCCTTCAATTAGAAAATAACATTCAAATAATCCCATTAAATTAAAATATATATGAAAAAAAATGTCTTTGGAAGAATCACAGTGGCAATATTAAAGTAAAAATGATAATTGATTTAAATTTATTTAAAACTGAATGCCAGAATTAGACATTAGTTTTACTATTAATTATTATTATATAATTGGTAAATCAATTTATTTTTCTTTGGAGATGCATAAACTAGTACAAACATATTACATATTATATGTAATTTACTTGTTGTTATCAATAAAATAATAATTATCAATTGACAATTATTATTAAATTTAATAGAAAATATTAATTTATTGTTATTATCTATATTATCTATTTATGTATTTCATACTTATATATGAGCTAATATGATCGATTTTTTAACATAACCATTTTTATCTTTGAAAATATAATTTACATGATCATAAATATTGACAAAAGGTCTTTGAGGATCAACCCCCCCCTCTACGTTTGACTGTTTTTACGGTTATCAAAATTAATTTTCAATTATCATATTATTATAAGAACTTGGATGCTAATGACCAAAATTTCATTAAAATATGCATTCGAAAATTATCAAAATATGCAATTATATTCCATAAAGTATATTAAATATACATATTTTTTCAACAAATTTATGCAAAAAAGGGTTATTAATAAAATTAAAATTATATATTGTCTTGAATGTGTATTAAAAATTACTTAAAAAATAGCTATTAAATATGAAAAAAATTATTAATTAGTTTTCAATCTATTAAAGTTTAATTGTACATAGGTAAAGCACTTTAAGCATTAAGATTACACTGTACAACAATTATTTTGCTAATATTTTCAAATTAGAAAGACCTTCATCGAGCTGACCAATATGTTTTTATAAATTGAAAATATTATCGTTCCACATCTAAAGTTGACCAGTGCGTATTTAAAGTTAACAATGTTGTCAGTTTCTATAGCATCAGGAAGTCATCAAAAATATAAACAATTATAATTGATGATAATATGAACAATTTTAATATTATACTTATAAATTATAAAATATATGCTACTAATCTAGGAATAATCAATATATGCATTTATATACTCAAAAATATCAAATATGCAAAATAAGTTTGCATATTTTTAATCTAGACTTCACGAATTGAATTTATATCATACTCGGGTATAATTCTATTTGAGCAAAATAAATATGCAGTCATAAACATCTGAGCTCTAGTTATTATTAAAAGCAGTAAAACTCGCTTAAGATGCTTTCCCATTTAAAACTTTTATTTACTAGTCCCAAGACATTTGCTTTACTGATTAATATTATACTCATATAAGACGCTCTTTTGTACTGATTTCTTAAAAAGTGTCTTGAGTTTTACTGTATTTTAATTCAGATTTTTTTCAAATATTTTTATACTAGTGTTCAATAATAATTTAATTTCTACTTATTTGGGGTATATGATCTTGTCACTATTTCAGGTATTTATATGGCATGACTAATGGATATTACCATCAATTATGGTTCAAACCCCTGCTATGTTTATAGACTTCTACACAATATTAAAATTTTTCTGATGTATAAGAATTTTTAAACTGTAATATTTTACATACTTATAGCTTGTTTAAAAATTGAGCTAATATATAGACACAGATAATGTTCCACACTTTAAGTTTGTTAATAGGTCAATTCACTCTAATATTAAAGCCAGCAACACAAGATTGGTACTGCTGAGCATAAATTTTCAGTATTACATATGGGTACAGAGAGGGAAAACAAATAATGTATTTACATCCTCTTTATAATATTAGTTTTATAGTTAAAACAATGAATAAAATGAATAGTTATACAATAATAAATTACCAAATACTGTTTTAAACAGTAGAGTAAATGACGCTAGCTTCGACCATGAACATTGTTTTTTTGTGCTTTCTTTTTACGTGCTGCTAACATGTCATAAAAAGGATTATGACTAATACTTTGTCTGAAAATAGTGACGAGTTATTAAAAATAATCACATACATATATTGACATAGTGATAGTTTTGGTAATCAATTTTAATTGAGGTAAATTATGATTTTTTCATTATGCGTAGGTTAGGCGATAAAAACCATATAAAATTTATATACAATAATCAATTAAAAAAAATTCATAGTACTTATTATATTTGTTAGAGGTGTTAAAATACCAATATTTTGAAGTCAATACAAATAATTAAAAAGTTCATCGATTCCAACTATATTACATGCCCATAAAAAAAAATATAGTAGAATCCGCTTATAACAATCTTCAAAAGACCTAATGCATCAGATTGTTATATCTGGATAAGTACACAGAATACAATGGGACACACAGTGTTATGTGAACCTGGCCTAAAAGGATGTCAGAGCAAAATTTGATATTTCTCCCATTCTCAACATAGCAAATTTGCATTCTGCAGACATAATTTTATGTTGTTACGTTTAATATTATTAGAGTGAATTGATCTATTAAGCTTAAAAATAAGAATATTATCTAGGCACTTCATTAGTTTTTATTATTATTTTTTATTTTATTTTAAAGCGAGTTATGAGCATTTTAAAATTGTAATTTTTTCCTTAGTTCAGAGACAAATCAAACAAATAGTGCGCTGACATTCTTTTAAGATTATATCTTAGTCCATTGTATAAACCAATTGCCCAGTCAAAGATATGAGTCATTAATTAGTAGATAATATTAATTATTGCTGATATAGAAATAGATATATGAATACACTATTTAAAGGTGATGTGTATATTTTCTTTAGCACAAATCACAGATTGCACAGTACAAACAATAATCAGAATTATTTTAAAAACAATTAATGATTTTAAATTTTTGAAGAATTGCATGAAAAAATTAATAATTTACAGATATTTTTCTGAATAAATTTTTATAATAATTAATAAGTAACTACTACAATTAAATAAAAACTAATTGTGTTCACATTTAAAATGATGGAAATTTAACTTGTGTTACCCTAACTACCACTGAAAACTATTTTTTTATAACTTACTTAAGGCATTTTGTCCATTCATCTTTTTCTTCTGCTGTAGCTGCTGACATTCTATAAACAGTATGCTTACCTAGTATACAATATATTCAATCAATTAAAATATATAATAAATTAATACAATTATTAACAATAATATAATCTTAATTTTTATGTATGAAATAATTAATTTCAATAATAATAATGATAATAATAATAATCATCATTTTTATTAAAATAGCATTATTTATTTAATACTAATAAATTTAAACTTTCATATAGCAAATAATAAATAAATATTTTTAAATATTATGCAAATAATTATACATTTTTTTAACAAAACTATCATTCATTAGAAGTTGTAGATTATCAAGAATTTACTTCAAAAGCCTCCCATAGTAATAAGTAATAATGTTTCAATACTAAATTTATTATATATTGTCTATCATTTAACTATTTTAATTTTGAGTTTGATTTACAAACAATATCTAACACCAGAGTTTGATTCTATTGAGTTAGAAAACCAAACAGTTAACAACAGTGCAATAATAATCATTAGATTATCATTTTATCTTTATTCTTACCTTCTACTACTTTTCCTTCACTATCTGTTTTACAAGCTTTAATAAAGTCTGTAGTTCCAGGTGCTGCATATAACTCAAAACAATGTGGTTTATGGCGATCAGATACTTCTCGTACTTCAATATTTTCTAATGGAATTATTCCTCGAGGTTCCTTGTCGGTTGTATATTCAAAATAATACAGACAATTATCATTTAAAATGAACCAACGGCGTTTCCAACTCTTATAACGGCCACCTACAAATTTATCATTTTAACATAAGTGTAAGACATTACATTTATCTAATATAAGTATAATACCTTGTTTCCACAACCATCCTTCTTTATCTGGATTGAAGAATGTATGCATTAAGTCATTACCATCATCTTCAGGAATTTTAAAAGGTTCTGTTTTTATGCTATCATATAAGCTCTGGATGAACAAAATATTAAATCAAATATTTTATAAATTATTTTTTAACTAAATTCTAAAACTCACAATTAAAAGTTCTCGAGGTAAATCTCCACCATTGTTGATACCACGATTCATTTGTATAAATTGTTCAACTGATGGTTTATCTTTGACACTAGGGTTATGAAGACTTGTGTTTAACATTATAATAGCAAAAGACAGAACATAACAAGTATCTATAAAAAATATTTAATTAAATAATATTATAAAGAATAGTTATTAAGTATATTACCTGTATTGGTAAAGATATTTGGGTTTAATTGACAATATCTTTCTGCAAAACACTCCATCATTCTATCAATTTTTTGCGCTTCGCCGGGAAGTCTAAAACTCCATAGAAATTGTCTAAAAATATATTATGTTGTTTATTAAATAGTCAGTAGTCTTTATTTAAATTAATATTTTTGATAGTTGAATTAAATTTACGATTTACTAGTGGTCATATTCTTATAATCAATTACAAATATATTTTATTTTAAACAATAATAAGTTACAATTAAATATTCTTTAATGAAGTTTCTGGTTACAATAAGTTTATTTTATTTTATATTTATCATTAAGTTAATTATTTTTATGGATAATTAAATCACCTACCTTTATATATGATTTTTATTAAATTATTATAAATTTAGAAAAATGAAATAAGTGGTTCAGTATTTAAAAAAATAAAAAATTTTGTTTCAGCACCAAATAAAAGAAAAAAATCACTACTTTAATATAATTAGTGTTATTTAATAATTTAGTGTTATGTTCTGTAAAGTATATTTTCTCTAGATTTCTAATATTTAGTAAAAACAATGACATAGGCTAATACTTAATATAAAAATCACTAAACATGATTGTCTTATTACAAACAAACTTTTATAATTATTAATCACATAATTTAGAAGTGTAAAATAATATTGGTTTGAACAACACATTTTAATATGACTTTTTACTAAGCCCTTCATTAGTTAGTTTCTAGGCAAATAATTTAATTTTACCTTAGAGCTTGAACCAGTATGAGATCAGTAAAATCATGCAGAGAAACAAACTCTCTTAAAACTCTTTCATTAAAATCATTTCGTTCTCCCAAATAATCACCAATTGCAGTTTTATTTAACCCTTCTCCTTTATAGAGGAAAGCAGCAACATCAGCTTCATTGTGATTTAGTAAACCATGTTCGACAAGAAATTCAATTCCTTTCTTTGGATCCATATTGAATTTTTTTCGACCAATAGATATTTGTTTAGCTTTGGTTTGATTTTTACTAAAATAAAAGGAAAAATAAAATTTATTTTTAATTAATCAATAACATAAAGCAGATTTTTTGGTAAATAGATAAAATGAATAATGATTACCTATCATCATTAGAATCCATATTTTCCATTTCACTAACAACTTCGGATAACTCATCTTTCAATTGCTAAAAAAAAAAAACATAATGTAACAATTAAATTGAATATTAAAAAAAGTTATATAATTTATATTGAACATAGTATTAATAACATTAATAAAGTCAAGCTAAAAATTATATTTATAAAATAATTAAAAATAGATAACACTGTTTAGTAGTTTTTAAATGTAAAATTAAAACAAAAATTAATAACACATGAAAATGCAATATTATTAAAATAAAAGAGTTTTAAGTTTTTAATTAATATATACATTTGAAATCTGTCAAAATTATGCACGAAAATATTTATTTTTTTTAGGAATGTTTAATAAATTAATAATTTATATTATAGCTAGACATAATACATATCTATGGTACAGATAATAATTAACATAACACGTTTAAAATATAATCTAAATTAATAATGTACATTTTCAATAACTAAAAATTGTTTTGCAAGTTTATCTATTTGTTTCAAGTACTAATATGAAATTGGATTAATACATATGATAATAAATGTGTTATGTGTTAATTTCAAGTATGAGTATGCATTAAAGATTATGAGGTAATGACAATTATTTAAAATTAAAATTTTAGTTTAATTTTTAAAAATCATAAAATTTATTCAAAGGTATTTTTATTTAGTTTTTAATTTAAATTTTGTAAATTAAGTACCCAGTAGTTGTTATTTTTTTCCCTTAAAAGTGCTCATATGTAAAATATTTACATATTGAAATAACTCTGAAATAGTTTTTTATTCTATATAGTAGTTTAATATAGTATTCACATAAAATACAAAACTAAATTGATATTTTTAATAGAAATTTATTATTGAATTTGACACATAGATAATAAAATTAAACACAATACAATAATAAAATATTCAAACCTTAATTGACAAAGAAAAAAAAATTAAAGCAATAAAAATACTATTTTTATATTAGTAATAGTAAAGAACAAAATAACCTGTATGATAAATCAATAGACAAACATTAAATTTCATAGGAACTATTGAAAGTTAATGAAATAATAGTATTAAACTAATTAAACATTAATCTTATCAATTAGGAATTATTGTTTTATTTAAAATAATTTAAATATTTAAATTGATTTCAGTGTCATTTTCAAAGTTAACATCATTTCACCAACTTAATAAACTGTTTTTTGATACAATTTTGTTTAATGGCTCATTTCAAGGTTAAATAAATGCATCAAAATATAAGAAACATGTAGATAACATAAATTTTATACTAACCTGTATTTCAAGTAATAATTCAGCCTTACGACGTCTAATTTCGATTAACAGTTTTTGTTGATCTGTTGAAAGTTCTAAAATAAAAATTGTATATTATAATTATTTTTTATTTAAGTAAAAACAAATATTCATTCAATTTAAAATTGTAAGTGTAACACAAGTTTTAAAACATTTTTTCTTAATTTGTAATAATGGAATATTTTCCTTTAACACTTATTTAATAAAATATTGGGTTTGGGTTTTATTCCATTTTGATTGTACAAAGTTACATAAATAATATTTTATTATTAGAAAAACTGTAAAAACAAGTCATATACCTGATGTTTAGTTTTAAAATATAACAGCAAAACACCATTGAATTAAAATTTAAAACAACTTTTAGAATAATAATAAAAAATAAGTTAATTAAATCTATAGTAAAAATGATTTGGTAGAAATTTAAATTAACTCATATTTACCACTAAACTAAAAGTTTAGTTATGGTATGAATAATTTTAATTGTGCAGAAATATGGTATCGCATTTAAAATAGATGAGCCCCATATCCTCAACCATATTTGTATGTAAATGATGATATAGAAAATCCTTGCATTTCAAATTTCTATTGTTTGAGTGATTTAATTACCTATTGAAAGCTATGGAATATGACCTACTTATAAATATTATTTGTAGATTTAATATATGATTGCAACTATAATTTTTATAGTAAATGACATTGGTGGTGCTAGAAAGGGGAGTAGACTAGGCTTTCCCATATATAAAAAAAAACCCTCCAAGACTCATACTGTACTTATTATGTTTACAGACATTTTAAATATATTTATAATTGTTTATAAAAACAAAAGATAATAAAAAATAAAAAAATTGTTTATAAAATGTATTAATTACCTAAGAATCAATCCTAACCTAGATATGCATGAAAAGATAATCAAACCAGTTAATTATATTTTTTTTTTTTTATTAGGTATAAGTTATATTTTATTAATGCATTTATTCATGTACAATTATTATTAACTAATAATAATTAATAATTAATTACTCCTGCTGTGCAGCAGTTAGTGGAACAACACAATAGTGTCATTCTAAACGCTATCCATGTTTGAAACTGTTTTTGATACTAGAAATATTTTTTAAAAAAAGAGCTGCAAGTATTTCATTATGTATTTAATTTTCTAACAAGTATTATAAGATTATTTATTTTTAAAAATTCCTTATCTTCAATATTAATGACACATTATAATTATTTAATTAAATTCCAAAAATAGTTATAAGCCCATAAATATGAAATATTACTATTAAACATTTTATATTTTACAATTCTTAATAAAATTTAAAAAAAATATTGTAATCATATAGATATTTTGTATTGTTGTTATTTTACTAATTTAAATGTTCTTTAAAATATCAGAAAATTTATTTATACTATTAAAGAAGTAGGTATTAATAGTTTAATTAATAGGCATATCGGAGTAAAGTTAATTATTACAAAAATAATACTTCATTAGAAATGCCAAAGAGTACCTCAAAGCTTTCTAGCTTGGACTTAGTATTTTATTAAATTTGTTAGTGTAAATTTATTATGTAAAATTGTTGATGTTTCTTAATCTTATAAATTATTTTTCATTAAATATTAGCTATTATAGCCTATATTAATTAATATGTATGTAAAAATAAATTTGTGCTGAAAAATATTAATTTTAATGACCAATTATCAGTAAACATTTTACTAACCCATTCACACAGATGACAGAGTTGTTGTCCGTTAAAATATTTTGTTAACATAAAAAGTACACCTACCATTAATGTTAAAGGTGTCATTGATGTACGGAACATTCATTTTAGATCCTCTCAGTATAGTTCATAATCTCAGCATTGGTAGCATGGATTCAATCATTGTCGTTTCCTACCTCACGAGTGTACACGGAGAAAACGAAATTTATTGTTGACAAAACGTCCCGTTTGGTTGAGGACGACACGTTTTCAAGACGGAATCAGAAGCGACAAAGTTCTTCCTGTAAGTGGGCGAGCAAGAAACGTTTGAAAAACCGTTCGTCGTAGTTGAGCTCTGATTTTCAGTTGATCGAGAAAAAGACCCTATTCGCGGACGAAAAAAAATTATTTCTCGTATATTACACACTCAATATTGACAATAATTGACATATTGTTATTATTATAATATCAAAAACATGATAACGCGTCTTTTGTGAGATTTGAAAAACAAAAGATTCACTTGGTCTGTGATAACGGCGCGTTGGCCGCGGATGTCGGGCGTACGGGACTGCTCGACGAATCTCCGACCCCGACCACAGCTGCTGAAGCTGAATTGAACAGATAATCCCCAACTCCCTATCCCGAGCTGTGAGCGCGCACACCCATCGTCCGTCACCCACGTCCCACACGCGAGCGACTTCCGTATGACGTCACACCCGACGGGGATACTACACGGTAGTTTTTGTATACGGTAGTTACCGTGATCGGAATATTTTAGATCTATAATTATTTTGATTACCGCACGGCGCACATTATAGGCAATATTATCGTAGTGATAGTAGTATAAATAATAAATAATAAAACAATAGGTAATCAATACAATATTTAATTTATAATTATTGAGACTCGAGGTAATAGAAAAACAAGCTTACGAGTTACAATCAGTGAGTAATTGAGAGAAATGTGAGTCGATGATGCATCCGTGTTGACTCTCGGCTCTTGAGGATTTGCATTTTGCATGGGTATTAGGTTATAGCCTATAAGTGTAATTGTTGATATTGATTATTGTTGTTATCGATCGTGTCTGAGGCTTCTTGAGATTGTTTGGGTAGCATGACAACGTTTAAATGGTTTATGGTATCCGGCAGCACGCGGTGCAGCTAATAGGAGGACGCTGTCATTACATTGTCACTTCCACGCCAGATCAAAGGAAACGGTCAGCATTTCTCATGAACACAGTTTTCCTCATCAGGAAACGTTCTTGTCAAATTATAAGATAAATAACGATACAAATGTATACCCTTTTGACTTACAATATTTCTTTCTCTGATGTAGGGTGTATGAATACTGTTAAACACAAGCCTGGATTGCAACTTCAGTACCTGTTGCAAGGAGGCTCATACCGAAACACCAAACTACGTAAGTGAAATATTTACTTAATGCCACTTTGGCTTCTGTAATATATTTAAGACATTCTCCTGTCATTCTGTTAATAGCATTTATTTTGAAGTCTAGATTTTAAAACGTAGTTCCATATATTATGACGTTGGTACGTCTGCACTAGGTAGTGTATTTACTATTTATTGGGTTCATATAAGGCCCATAGTCCAAACATTAGATTTTGGATTAGGTACCTAGATAATTTTGATTTTTGTATTTTAAATTTCAATATTGAAATTTGCAGCTGTATAGTATATAGTATAGCATTTATCTTTTGAAACAGTTAAAATTAATAAGGTAGTAAGTAGTGAACGCTCTAGTCAATTTATCAATTCTAGTTAAATGAAAATGCATTAGGTATTTTATGAACATGGTAATGAAATATAGTTGTACAGTATTTAAATAAGTACTCAGTCCATGATATATAATTATTAATAATATTTCATAGAATATGACTAGATTAATGTAATAACGTAATTATTGTTAAAGGCAACATTGTGTTAAATATTTTTCATAATTATTTTAATGACTAAAGTGTATTCTGTGTATATGTATCATACCTAAAACCTATACATAATTTATATTTATAGAAGTTATTAGTCATGTTAATTCATACTATCAATTAATTAAAAAAATATACTTAATTTAGTTTATACATTATAATATAATAATTTTATGTTTAGTTATTAGTACAATAATTAAGAATATTATAGTCCTAGTTATTATTATATTAAAAAAAAAAAAAAGCAGATATTATATATTACAATTTGTAAAATAAAAATATTCTGTTAACTAGGGGGACTAAACTTATGTTTGGGATTGTTAAGTTTGGTCACCCTAGTTGTTTCAATACTAATTAACTAATTGAAATTAAAAGTGTACAGAGCATGACCTGTACTTCAATGAATATGACTCTGGGCCAGTGTTGTAAATAATAACTACCTTTTAAAATAAAAATAACCTTAAAGTATAAACCATATTAATGTTTTAGTTTGTATCTTGAATCTTCTATATAATGTTTTAGTTGTTCTAAATTAAAATTATTTTATTTTAAGTATAATTTAGTTATACATTTTTACAAATGGTAGATTAGAAAAATACCAAACTAAATTGTAAGTACTAAATACTAACAAATTATGCTGATAAAAGCTTTTTTTATAACTTTAAAAATAATTTTTATTTTTAAATATGGGTACATAACAACATTAACAGGACAATGTTACTAGGTAGGAATTATTTAAATATTTGAAGAAAAAAATATTGTGAAATCTTACAATAGGAAACAAAATTAGTGTTTATCTTATTCAGCTCATTCCCAAAGAATAATTGTTATATCTAGGAATAAAAATATTGTTGCTATTACTATAGTCCTAGGCTGTAAAGACAGCTTTAATGACTTAATATTTAAGTGCCTTAAACTTAACTCATAGATAAAAGTTGATGCAACTGATCTGTTAGTTTTTTGTAAATTTTAATTCAAATTCATATTTATTTATTGTGTTTTTTTTTTTTAATAAGTAACATTTTTTTCATAACCATCTATAATTAATATTATAACAAAATTATCTAATTTTCATACTACGTTTTAAGTTTCAATATTATTTTTAAGTAGACTTACTACTTTTATTTCACTGATTGACAATATCCTTGTTGATTTTATAAAATTTTAACTATTAATATTTTTGGACCATACTCTCAGACTTAAAGTCGGTATACATAAACTTTATTGTTTCATTTACATTATTATACATAATATAACAACCTAATACCTACTTTACTAATTTATTGTATACCTACTATATTTCATTGAGTAACTTAATTTTTTACACCTTGTTTAGATGTACCTATTACCTATATGTTTTAATTAAATTGTTCATATTTTATTCTATAAAAATTAAAATATATATTTATGTTCTATAACATAATTGAATAATCTCTATAATTATAAATTTTAGTTGTTATTAAACTATAAATTGTGTATTTTGATATAAAATAAAATCATTTTTAAAAACTGTTTCAATAATTTGAAAATACATTATTTTATTTAAATGTATACCTACATAAAATAACATATTTATTGAAAAAAAAATTAACACAATGTTTTAATTTATTTGAGATAAAAATTAAATAATTAAATAGTTGAAAATGTTCAAAAACTAATAATTAATTTTTAAAATCACCGTATATTATATTGTCCATTATAATTACTTGACATTCAAGTATAAATAGCTTAGGCAGTAGGTACTATTATAGAAGTACTAATAATTAGAAATTTAAATTCTGAATGTTTATATTAAACATAAATGTTTTACTAAGTTTTTACATTTAACATAGGTACATTTTGAGTAATAGCAATATTATATTCAATAAAAATAATTTTATTCATAATTTCTGTAGGAAACAAAGAATACAATTTGGAATTCACTTGAAACAATTTAAACATACTTAGTTTTTCAACTCTATTATTTTCAGTGTTTTGACTGTATGTATATAACATTTTAGTAATTAGTTTCAAACATTATAAATATGCTTTTTTTGTTCTTATCTAGAACTAATTACTTAACTTATAAAATTAATATAGTTTAGGTATGAAATATACAGTATTAGTTAGTTTATAGTTTAATACATTTTTCATGATCTATGTTATCTATTTTATGATCTTATTATATAATAATACCAAATATAAATGTATTATTAACGGTTAACAGTGTTGTAGTAAAACCTATAATAATTATGATAAAAGCCATAAATTTATTTTTTGTTTTGACTTGTCCATTAAAAAAAAGAAAATTTAATTAATTAATTTTTGTTTTTTTTCTATTTTTATTTAAATTTCAATTGAATCCTAAAACAAACTGTTGAGTTTTTCTTTTCTTTTTTAAACGCGCTGACTAGATAATACACAATGTACCTTGCAAACACATTTAGGGCAACTGAATGACAGGTTTGAGAAAGAAGTACAAAAATTATGTGAGATAATTGAATGACTTTTATTTCTCAATTATTGAACCAATCTGAAAATAAATATAGAAGTGTATAGAAGTTTATGGGGTCTTGAATGTGTAAGCTTATAGTAATACTTCAGTAATAAAATTTACAATTTTCCAAGATAGTCTCTTATGGTTATTTATAATATAAAATTATCTATTTGTATAAGTACTTTTTACTAGGTCAGATATTTACATAATATTATATTCTTAAAACATAAAGCAGAGGCGTCTGGGGCAGCTAAATAATTGATCCCTTGTGATTTCAAAGTCAATACCCTGTGAGTGGAGCAGACACTTTCAGAGGGCATATAAACAAAGTTCCAAAATAACAAGAATATTGAAGTTAAATGATCCTTTTAATAAAAGTATTCTGTATAAAAATATGTTTTTGTTTATAAACCTATTATTTTCTAATAAAAAGTAGTAGGCAAGATTTTACTCTAAACAAATTTTTGGGGGGAGGGATATATAATGAAATATTAGTAATGGTGTCGTGAGTAATATATTACTTAAAGTGATGTAACTCATTGGTGCTTTCGTAAGTGTAATCAATCTCCCAAAAAAATACCAACACTCAATTCATACAAATTATTAAAGTAAAGTTTAAACTATGAAAACATCAAAATCACCAAAACCGTGTTACATAAAATTTAATTATTAAAAACAAAATAATAAAATATGAACAAATAATTTATAAACAAGTTTGAAAATCATTTTACCAGCGTGCTAAATTCCCGGTTTCTAAACCTATTTTAATAAAACGCAATGAACTATAATTTCATATTATACCTATGCATAGTTCGCACAGTAGTAAACTACAAACAAATAAATATCAACAAAAAGAGTATAAACAATCGTAATTTGTAACTAAATACTGTTAATTATAACGGATGAACACAATGGGGATCCAAGGTGTTCTAAGTTTATGTTTAGAAATCTAAAATGTATTTTAAAAAAGGTTGTTATATAAAACATTATTACTACTATTACGATATTAATTACTCTCAAAAGGCTGCTTTCTTACCATTTAGAAAATCATCGTTAAAGATGAATCCTTTGATGGATGCATAGATCGTAACCATCAATGGCGTAATAAAGAATTTGTCCTGGGGATAGACATTTTTTTTTTACACACAAAATACTAAATTTTAACTATATTTTCAAATACAGTGGTATCTGAAAATACTATTTTATCAAATATTAAAGCTTTGGAAGATCTATTCCCTCTTAATTACGTCCATGTCCACCATTCTTCTTGCAACCATCCATCAAGCAAAAGAGAAACTCAATTTATTTACTCATATAAAACATTTGTAATATTTAAAACTGATGTTCAATTTTTAAATTTACATAATCTGAGAAATGTTTTAAGAATTAAAAACCCTTAATCTCCTCTCCTCCATACGGCCATGATAGTAGGTAATAATAAATATTGGGCATTGGTATGAGCATTTATATTTTTGGCACATTTTATCAGCCATGTATATCCTGGCAATTCTTTCAACTAAAGTCTGCGCACGTCTATGTGTATTATACATTTAGTAGCTCCCCTAAAAAATTACGGTGAATGCTGTCAACAATAGTTGTATGTATTTGTATGGCTCCTCAAAGCCATAAGGGCCAACAAATTGTATCTTCTCTACGCTTCTATGTGTTATTTTGATTAAAATGATTATCAATTTCAAGCCCTCTTCCTTAGATGTATGCAAATATTTTTTGAATTATTTTTTAGTATAAGTATATTACATACTGTCTTTCAAATTTCTGCTAATAGTTGGGTATGACTTATTTTTAAATAATATGTGCTTACAATTAAATTTCGAGATAGAAAACAATTCAATGTCATATTTTGTACTAGATTATAAGTAGTATTTTAGCACTGGTAAGCAGTTAATAGTATACCGTCATTAACAATTTAAAAGCAATATTAAATGGCTGCTTTCAAAATAAAAATTTTTTGTAATTTATAATTTCTTCTAAGATTTTTGTGATATTTGATATTATGATGTTTAATTTTCTAACTAGAAAATCTAATAGAAATTAGAAATGATGAGCTTAGTTAAAAATAACTAATATCTAGGATGATTTAATTCTAGACTTTATACTTTCACACGGTTTTTATTACTGAAATTAAAAATTACATCTCCAAGACGAATTACATTTTTTTTTAACTAACATAGTTAATGATGTTTTTTATGTTTTTATCTGGGGTAAAATAATTGTAGGAATATTGGATAATGTTGGATATTTAAACAAATTCCACGAGATTCGTGTAGTTCTATCAATTTTACTGTGTTTATCTTATCTATAATACATGTATTTATAAATTTGCATGATACCACATTTTTAAGGAATATCTGCGTACCAATTAAAAAAAATAGCATTATTGAGCCCCCTTTTTTATTAGAAATTGTATCCATACGCTAAACTTCGACTTTTTATACTAAGCTAGCCATACACGATCCGGTTGGCCGGAGAGGTCGTTTGCGCAGGCGAACTGCACATTTTTTCCGGAACGTGTGTGTAACAAGTTTGCGCAGTTTTCGAGGACTGTACAGGCGGCCGGAAAAAAATCGAAAAACGATTCTTTTGGCCTGTGCAGTCATGACTATACAGGCATACCGGATGGTGTGTGCCCGTGTTTTGATATTACCGTCGTTCGACCAGCTGGTTCACTTTTTCAGCGAAGCCTACCAAAGCTATGGCGTCGTCGTTTAGGACTTACATATTGTATGTGAATTAAAAAAAAATAATGTGAAAAATATGTTAAAGAATCTGATTGAAAAAACAGCGAAAAAATATAAATATTTTGAACATTCGACGACTCGCAGCTGAGGACTATTGGCCGGAAAGCCTGTGACTGCGCAGTTCTGCGTATCTGGCAAATCGTGGCGTATGTCATCGTCGGAAATCGGTTAAAACTGTGCAGGTTAAACTACACAGTCCGACCTCTCCGGCAAACCGGATCGTGTATGGTTAGCTTTAGAGTCACATTTCGGGGGTTAGAAGTTTGCGCTTTAGCTTAGACGGCGTTTATTATTTACTAAACTCCAACATTGTTTGTATTAACTACTAAAAGTCAATAAATAAATTTAAATACAAATTATATGTTATAAATGTATAAATATATACTGACGTATATACCGAAGTTTATTTATAAATGGACCGTAAGTGGTTATATCAGTTCAACTGTATAACAACCGTGTTGCAGTCTATCGGAGTCTGAGGACTAATTTTTTTCAGTAAAATTCTTAGGACAGACTACGACAGGGATGGCAAATCCATGGCACTCACAAAAAATTAAGGGCGTGTGAAATATTAAAATATTTATATTTTATTTTTTTTTTAATAATAAATATCAACAATATATATATATGTGTATAAATTGTCTGTTTCTTTGTTTTCACATCAGCCACATGAATACCTATTGCATAATAATGAATACATTTAAATATTGCATACGTTATTTAATAATGTCGATAAGATATAGGGCTATTCATATTAATAGGGTCTATATTCCATACGTTAACTATCATTATTATTTAGTATTTACTATCTGTATAATTAATAACGCATTAATTATTTACGCATAGACAACTGTTGTCTTTATTGTAAAGTGACATTTTTCTTCCAAATTCGTACCGTTTCGTTAAACACTAATGTATTTAAATGCAGAAAAATAAATAAAATTTGCTATTGGTATACTCTGGAATGAATCGTGAGCCCTACGCTCACAGTTTCTATGGTAACGTACGGTTTTTACCGTCACTTCTGCAGATCAATACTATATTCTCCACTCTACCTACCTAACTACTACCCTTGATTATTCCATGCAGGCCTTGCGTTGTTTACGTTATTTACGCATTATCTTGTCGTCTGTTGAACACATTTGTTCGATACTATATTATTACGTTTTGTTTTTTTTTTTTTAACAAATCGCGAGTAGTGTGATTAGTGTTAAATATAAGCACGTTATTTATAACATTAACGAATATAATATGTTATTAAATATTGTGTTATACGTAATATCTACAAACTTAAAAAACTAGTTTTTAAAATTTAATTAAGCTCGAAAGCGGCGTTCATAAATCAGGTAAGAAAATTTGTAATTTTCATATTTTATAAAATTAAATTGAATACTCATCAATCATCAATTTTGAATAATCAATTAATCTATTTGTGTTATGAATTTTTTTTTTTAGAATGCATAGTTTTGGTTTACAGTCAGCTTTGGCAATTCGCCGTCAACGTAAGAGACGAGCTGAACTTAAACGGCACATGGAAAGACGTCGTTTAAGTTCTCAATCGATAGAAAGTGGGATTCATGGCTCTAAATCTACAGTGACCAGCCCAACAGAATACCATGGATCAGCCGGTAGCCTATCACAAGGGCCAAGGAGAAGAAAGAGACCACCTAAAATGCTCGATACTAAAGTTGCTTCTAGCATAGGCATGCTTCATGTCGGTGTGGTGTTTCTAGTTTTGGGCCTTTTTTTAATTGGGTCTGGTATTATACCCGATGATTATGTTTCCTGGGCTTCAAAAAATTGGGTTAATGAACTTGTAATAACTGGTTTAACATCAAGTTTAATTGGTCTCTTTTTGCTTGTATTGAATCATTTCATTAACCGCAAAGCAGAATCAGATTTAGCTGCGTACGTGGAACGCCAATTGACTAGAACAAGATCAGGTAGAAGACTGGTACCAGATGCAGAGACAGGTGCTATGCATACAAAACAACAGCATAAAGCACGGCAACAGAGTCAGAATCAACAGCAAAATTCTCCCAGTTCAGATCTTGATCAAATTGCTGAAGAAGAAGCATCTGGTTCTGAGTATAGACCTGTTGATCAATTTAATAATCCTGAAATTGAGAGACAAAATCTAGGCAGGACACATAATGCATACAATAGGGAATTATTGGTAACACGGTGCTATGATACAACTGAAACATAGTAAGTTTTAAAAAATTAACTCAATAAGTAGTTTAAAAAAAAAATGCCGTTATTAAGATAAATTACTTTTAAGAAATTAATTTATATTTAAAAATTATTTACATTTTAACTTACATTTATTTTATTTGCCTGTTTATGAATAAATATATACATTGACTTCCTTAATTATCTAATATTTAAATATTTAATTATACCTATATTTTATACTTGTAATTTGATATTTTTATACTATTTAGTTAACTTTTGTAGTTTTGTGTTTAAATATTGTTAATTAACTATAAATGCACTATACATTTAGTAAACTGTTTAATTTATTTAAAAAAATATATTATATGTATTGTTTTGCTTGTATTATAATATTTTTGGTTTGAAAATTGAATTGTCAACTTAAAAATACCCTAAACTATGAAATCACTAACTAGAAAGTTATATGATTTTAATTTTTGTAAGGAAAACATGATAAGCAATTAATATATAGTTAGTTACCTATTGTTTTTGTTATGTTGTTAGATTAATTTGTTATGTAATTTAAATCATTGAATCATTAATCGTATCATAATACTACTATGGAGCTAATATTATAATAATTATATATGAGTATGCATATTAAATATTTCATGGAGAATTTCTTTTGGAAGACTGAAAATATTAATTTATGCTCCATTTTTAGTTCTAACATTTTTTTTTTTTGCAATTGTACTTCTAATTCTTGCTCAACACTTTCTTGATTTTAAATTATTAAAAATAATACACCGGGGATCAAAGAAGTATTGTTTTAAGTTATGCTATTTATTATATAATTATGATTGACACCACTTTAAAGATTAAAACATATTGTTTCTATGGTTTTAATTTCTATATAAATTGATTTGGTTAATATTTAGAGAATTTACCTCTGTGTTCATAACTATTATTTGGGTTGAACCATGTTCTTGACTTGAATGTAATAACTTGCACTGTGATTTTTGTGTTTATATATCTAACTAATGATAAGTATAAGGCATATATTATATAATAATGCATTGTATATTGAATTTGTATAAATAACTTATTGTATCATTCGGCTAATTATTCAAGTAGAATTAATTTATTTAAAACTACTATATTTATTATGAACGCTTAATATATTTAAATAAAAACAACTATTATTGATATTTTAATATTCAAAATAATAAAATAAAGTTTTTTAATCATATATATTATTTTTCTTATTTATTTTTATTACAATTTGGTTTTAATACTGAAAAACAATTGGTTCTAATATCATTAGGTATTACACAAGAAATAAGCATTTGATTTGGGACTACTTATTCTTAATAAACGTAGTTATTGTTATGTTATGACTTGAGACATAAGAAAAAAAAAGTTTAAATTGGTTGTTCTAGACTAAATGTTTATGCCGTTATAGTACCTACCTACTTTTATTATGTTTGTATTAAAATTTTATTTGTTTCAATTATACATAATATTTTATGAATTATTAAAAAATTTACCCTTTTTTATTTGTTTAATTTATTGAAGGCTGTGATAAATGTTGTCTGTGCTCCATTAAAAGTACTAACTAGTATGACATCCATACATTTTTATGTAAGTCTAATACTTATTGTTTTAGAAATAATGAAAACCAAATTGATATAATGTTTATGTTATAAACAAAAGTAAAATTATTCTTACTTTAAAATATTATCAAATTGAAATTCAATATTGTTTTAAGCATTACAGTATAAATGATATACAGTCAAATTCGCTTATAACAATCTTCAAAAGACCTGTAGAATAATATAGTTTTACCCAAACTTTGTTATATCCAAATTACAAAATGTATTTATTTATTAAAAAAAAATGTTATATTACAAGTATTTATTATCATTTGGGAATGGACTAATGCTATAAAAAATAAAAAAAAATGCCCAAAAAAACTTTAAAAATGTTTTTAAATTCAATAAAAACACAATTTTGAACAGTTTTGTGTATGTATATTTTTGTATTGCAATTTTAATCTGTCAAACCTTGCAAAATAAAATATTTCCATCGGTGGAAAACATGTTTTCACCTAATTCTTGTACATATGCACATAATCGACAACGGTCGGATAGTTTAGTTTTCGGCATCTTTTACATTTCGAATTAAGCAAATACTGATATATGACTGTCTCTACAAGTACCTACTTATAATCGGGAACTGATTAGTTTTGTATTAGTTATTTTTAATTATCGTGTATTGTAACGTTATCGAGGTTATTTACGATTAAGGCCATTTCACACTAATGATACGGTCACAGTTCTTTGATAGGTCCCTCTGTTTGATGATTATCGGAGATATTGATATTTTTTAAACTTTGAGAATTACATATAAGTAGGTACAATCAGCCGGCCTTCGTAAAAATAATTAATTTATGAGATAAAACAAAACATTTAAAACAATTTACATTTAATTTATATTTTTAAAACTTTTATAATTCCAAGCAACAAATATATAAAAAATGACCTAAAAATGGAAAATGTTCTAAAAATTTAAAAATAAAAGTTTCATTTTTAAATTCTCTGATGTATGAATCAAATTATGTACTTGGAAAGCATTGCCCACTAAGAATTGAATTTTGCATCAAAGTCCGTTCCCTAATTATCATATTTTAAACTAATAATGTTTATTATTTTTTTGAAAATTAATCAGTTATAGTGCTTTGTTTATAATTGTAATAATATTATATTTTAACAAAATTAGCAATATTTTTTAATACTATTGAATATTGATCCTTTTGGCATATTGATATCGTTGTTTACCGATACAAAAGTATGCACCTCATCAATATAAAAATACACTTCTAAAATAAATGTTACTTTAAATTTTATTTATTGTATTAATGTCAGTCGGCAGTTTTGTCGGCATATACAAAATGAACATCAAATATAATATGTAACAGTAGTAAGATTAATCAAAGGTATCTTAAGACCAAACATTTATCACCTAGGCAGAAAATATGAAGGTGCATTATTTAAAAAACATATTCAGTGTAATGGAAGGTTGTAACTTATAAAGTTATAACCATAAAAAGTTGAATGAGGAGAAATGTATAAAAGGTTATAATTTCTAGAACTATAAGAAGAGACATGCAAATTTATATCAGACAAAATTTCAGGAACATCCAGGTATCCATTAAGAATAGATACAATTTCTTCAGTCTCGTCGTCTTCAGCTTGCTCGCCTCCATTCTCATTTGCACATTGCACAACAAAATTCAATAATATTGTTATATCCGGATTATCATTATATACGACCAAAATGACTACACAAAAGATATAAAATTAACTAAATACATTGCTGGGAATTATTTTACTTGGAATATCGTAATAAGCGGATTTGACTGTATATAAATAATCAATTTCTTTATTTGAGTATGGAGAATGTCATTTAAAACATGTCATATTTGGAATTTATTTTAATAGTAAGATACAATATTATACAATTTTCTAATATTATATATATTTATTAACAATGGTCTTAAAGAGACAATATAATGTTGTTAGTATTATATTTGTTACAGTTCTAATAATTAATAGTTTATTTTGTAATTGAGTTGTACAGGGTTACTCACATTTGACATTATAAACAAGATGGATGTTACATAATAATTTAATATAATCCTCATAGCTCACAATTTTTGTAACATACAATTCAAAAAACATTACAATACATGTAATATAAAAACTGCTTTTGACAGTTTGTATTGTAATATGTTTTTTACATACTTGTATGACCAAAAAATAAAAATAATATATTATATAACATGTTACGTCAGATATATTGTCAATTGATATTATTACCCATGAGTCACAGCATAGTCATATTATAGATGTGGTAATTTGTATTTTTGCCAGAAACTAGATTTTTTTTTAATTTATAAATAATATAGTTTTAATGTGATAAAAATTTGTTATATTTAACTTGGTTAAATAATATTATTTTTTTTTGTTTACAGCGACATTTAAATTATTTTAATTAATTTTGAAATTGTGTATTGTGTCAACTTCTTGAAGCGTACATAACCTAATAACTGTACAAATAATTATGTTTATGAAATTACAAAGTTTAATACTATATAAATATACTATACTAGTATAGTACAGTTAAAATTGAACTTAATGCATTTGAATGATTATAAACGAACTGCCGACTGGGTATCGTTTGTTTTGCTATTCCTGATTTAGGATTAGGTTTAAACTCGATCTCTATAATTACCGTATATCAGATATCTGAACCACTATCGGGGCCCTTGCATTACTACACAGGTATTGACTTGTTTGGAGCGCAGTTATTATTTAGTCCCTGTACTGCAGGTAACACATCGTTAGAATGATTTGGATCATTGATATAATATAGAATACACATTGATTGTATATGTAATAGAGGGTTTTTTCAACATTATTATATATTTTTTTTCGTTTTAATTTTATTTACTCGGTTTATACACAATACAGACGAAATAACCATGATTGGAGCAATGCCTGCTGTGGCTGTCCGCCACGAGCGGCGGAGGCAAGAGAAAAAAGTGGTATGTGTGAATAATCTGAACTCCGGTGAACGGGAAGGCACATCAAACACCACTGGAAACCGGAGACCGAGTCTTTTAACACTGCAGTCGCCGCATTCCCAGACCGGCACACCGATCACGTCTCCGCCGTACATCCAAAACTCATTGCCAGATATCTATGTCTGCTCAAAAGTAAGCCGACCACCTCTCGCTCATACCTGAAAGCCACCCACCCACAGGGTCTGGATAACTATATGTATTTGGTTATTATTAAGGGCAGCTGATGTATGCAATTCGCAAATCGGTTATTTTCTCCATTTCTATCTTAGTAAAAGAAAAAAATGTTTCTATAGGATTGTTTGAACTTTTAAATAATTTAGTAATTTTAACACAATTTTCGTCTACATAGCAAATTATTTGTTTTTAATTTCTTAATCCAAAACAACTATGAACTTTTCTAATGAGCATTTAAATTCATATAAAATAGTGCAATATTTGTATCATATGTTTTAAATGTTGGGGGGGGGGGTAGATCAAAAACCTAGCGTGATATGTTCTTCGATTATTATTATTATTCATCCGTTTTACCGAATTATTATTGGTATTTATTAGTTTTATGTATTATGTCTTTCTATAAACAATGTATTGTCAAACTTGTAGAAAGAAATTTGCGCTGTATTAAAACGTAATAATATGACGTAAACCTCTCCTATTTAAAATTATTTCTCAGAACGCCTTTTTACGTTTCGAGAAAACGTTGAATATTGTAGTTTTCAATCGTGTACACAGAACAGTGTCGTCTTAACATTCCAAAAGTTTCCAAATCCGCGAAGTATACATGTATTTATATTATATATTTTAATAATAATGGTATGATGTTACCTACTTGTTTCGAAACAATTTTGAAATCTCGAAAATTTAAATCGGTCATATCCTCATTTTAATAAAAACCATAATATATGTAACATGTAATAGAAAAACTAACATATACAGATGCAATTAGCATATTTACGTAATAACTTTTCAATAAAAATCAAAACAAATAGTTAGAAAGAATCAGTTAAAAATCTGATAATTCCAATATATCTATAAGATTTCTATATAAATATATATATTTACATTATATATTATTATTATTGAAATAATATTTAAAGACGTACGTAAGTAATTATGGTGTATTGTATACGCATGTGAATGAACGTATATAAGATTATTATCTTATACAATATATTAGGTACCTATTATCTTCTATTTTTTTTTTTATATTTTATTGCTATTTTGTTTTGAACCAATTACGTGCGAATAATTAAAACAAAAAAAATTACTTAGTCTTCGTTGTATCATTATTTTTTTATATATTGTAATATTATTAGTCATTAATTCATTATTATTATTATTTTTGCTTTATTTATTTGTTTTTGCATTTTTTATTTTGTTTTATATTATATTTATGTTCACCAGGGTATATAAAAAAAACTGCATGCAATAGAGCCATTTCGGTCAATCCGAGCCGGACAACAAAGGTACTCGTTTACATGATACTTGCAAATTCCACATGAGAAATTGTTTATTCGTGTGGCCGACCCGTTAACGTGTGTCTCAAATGCTATACGGATATGTTTGCCACAGGTGTCCGTGCTGCACTTAGCCGTGGTGACCATACTGATCGGAGCCATACTGCTGATCGTCGGGCTCGTTCAGTTGAAGCCGGGCGCGGACGCATCCCAATACAAGTTCGTGTTGATCTTTTCCGGTCTGATCACTACGCTGGTCGGCATTATCATGGCCATTGTTCGGTGCTGCCTGCTGCCGTGGGTCATCAAACGTCGACAGAGAAGGTCCACTCCGTCAACACCGGGCATGCTGTTGACCGCGTAATAATGGAGAGGACGCCACGTCGTCAACGCAAGACGATCGAGATTTCTGCTTGTCTACTTTTAACTCTTACACACTTACAAGTTTGTTTTTAGGGTGACGCGAATCATATATTATGTACAGTAAAAATATGTTATTTAATTTTTACTCTTTGCCGCCGGCATGAAGTTATCAGAAAACGATCGATAGCAGAGGAATTTTGGTCTCGTCCACGAAAAGGATCGATTCTTTATGCGAAAAAAGAACGCTATATACAAATTCGGTGTATATACTAGATATATATATATATGTAATAGGCGATATGAAATAAGAGATACCAAAAGTATACATGGTTTAACAGTGTGATCGATAGTGTAAATCGGCTAAACTGTAGTTGGTCCTAGCGTATGGTAAACAAGTTGAATCTTCGGTATCTCTACACACAATAAATTATATAATATTATATTAAAATATAATTGTATTTTATTATATAATACTTAAATACATATATATATTTATACAATATACACCACACACACACACACACACACACAAATACACGGGTCTGTGATTTTAACTCTCATCGACATCGTTCAATGACAAGTCTGAGTAGTGAGTTTATTAAGATGATATATCTACCTATCCTAGTAGGAAGTTTTAAATAGAAATTGTTTTATTCTTGTGTTTTAAATTGCTAAGTTAAAACTCTTATTAAATTTTTGTTCAGCTGTTTATGATTTTCATCTTCATATTTTAATGTCCACAATAAATAATATTAAACAGTGCTTGTAAATCAACCCTAAATTGCTAAATAGGTATGTTTTATATTTTTGCACATATTATATACCTATTATACAAATACAATGTATATTTTAAGGTATTTTTGGGACCAACAATATGAAACATGAAACCAACATTTCTGGATCATTTTAGTCTGTTTCACATGCTACATATCTTTAAATAGTTTTTACCACAAATAAGCAATGTATTCACTATAGTTTTAATTTGTTGAATAATCAAAATCTGGGTCTTCATTTTATTTTCATTTTATAATTGTTATAATACCTACAGTTTAAGTTTTTTGTTAAAAATATACAAACATACATTTGCTGGTCCATGTTAATGTTGAGGCAACAATAATTGTGACTTTGCTAGTTTTTGGATTTATGCCGTAACTTTTGAAGTCTTCCATTATTATTTGTTATCCTATGTATTATTCATATAGTATTTTAATTGACTGACCTTTAACAAAACTGACCAAAATATAATTTAACCGTTCAATCAAAAAAACTGTAATGTCTTAAATCAAAATATAGTCATTTTATGATTCGCTCAAATTTAAATTGAATAATATATTCTGTGTTATTGGCCAACTTAATTTGTATAAGAAACTTAAGAAATAATAATTATTAAAGTTCACAACATGTTTAGTAATTTTGTTAGTACAATTTCGACATAAATTAATTATGATCCATTCTCACAATCTGACTTTTAAAACAAAGTTAAAATTATCTTGAATCCTATATAAAAGGTATTTAATATGAATATAAAAAATATATTGAAAGTGTTTAAATGTTAGTTACTTAATTTTATAAAAATTGATTAATATTTTATAAAAGTTCAAGTTATTGTTTTTTTTTCAATTTTTTATATACTTATGGAATCATTGGCGATCTCTAATTATTGAGTAATGCAGACATAGTGATTATTAAAAGGGTGTAAGTATACACTTATACTATTTAAAAGTGGGGCATTAATTTATATAATAATTGTTTAATACAAATAATTTACCCCATTCGTGAAATAGCCCAATTCATTAAATGAACAATGATGAATACCGCTCATTTTATAAATTGAGAAATAAGGAATTGTTTATTTTAGGTCCTATATTAGAATTTTACATAGTAAAGTTTAAAGAACTTATATTATAGTTTATATATTTTCGTATTATTATATTTTAAAGAGATAATGATACAAGGAATGTAGTAGGTTTTACTTAAATATTATAAGTTCATTTTAGGTTGCAAATCCAATTGATACCTACAAATGATCTAAAAATGATTTTACATGTTATTTTTCTTATTTTACCAAACCACATGCATTAATAATGAATAGTACTTAATATTTTAAGTATAAACCTTACCTAACCTTATTATTTTTATTTCTTTTTCATTATATAATTTGTGTTACCACACATAATAATAAAAATATAAAAATAGTGTATACGAGTATATATATTTTTTTTTTAATTGTTGTATTATTGAATTTACTTTTTAAATGAATGCTAATTAATTACGATAATACAAAATGAAAAATAACACATAGTATTTAAAATAAATTACTAAGATCTAGAGTTTTTCCAGTTTATGAAATTGGGAATTTCACAAATGAGGTTAACATAGACACAAACATGTATAATATAAATAAATAAGTAATTATAGCTCTATAAGTTCTGTTATAGAAAAAAAATACTGAATGTAAATGTTGTAATTATTTATTTGATATACAATTTACAGAATCATTATAATTGTAGTGCATGGAATGCTCTTAAGGCTTTGTTATCTTGAAAGTGACTATTTTTATGTATATAAGACTTTTTAAGTGTTTTTGTGCCAAAAAAATGTCATTTTTTTTTTTTGTAATAATACATTTTTTACAAAATTTTAAGAATATCATAAAAATAATAATTATTTTATTCAAGCATTTAATTTAATATATGGATAAAAAGAAATTGTTTATCCTTGGACCTTTTTGATAATCACTCATTGTTTTAAAAAATTAATTTTATTTCAATGAATTATTTTATTTGATAATAGATATAATAATAAAAAAAATAGTGTCATAAATTATGTTCTCTTTTAATTTGTGTAATATTTAAAAAATATTTTTTTTTTGTTTTTTTACACATGGATATAATAAGTAATAACTATATTCTCAATCACTTATGTTTATTGACATATTTTTAAAATCAAATATGTTGAACATTTTTGTTCTGTTGGTTTGTTAATTCTTATAATATTTTATTTTTAACATTATTACAAATTAAGGAAAATAAATATAAGTTACCTTCCAGGAATTTTTTACCAAGAAAAATTGTGATAATGTTAGTAATTTTTAGTAGTAAAACATATTTGAATACAAAATTGAAAATGTATGTTTAATATGAATATAAGTAGTATTTATTGCAATTGCACTTATAATCCGCCCAATCTAATCTCTTAATTATTTGATTTTGTATATTTTATTCAACTGTTTATTAATGTGCTATATATAATATATATGTGTGTGTGTATAATAATAACTAATAATGGATAACAAAAAAAAAATAAAAATAGGTACCTGGTGCCTATCATAGTTCATAGTACCTTATAGGTAATATATAGTTATTTTCAAGCTACCGCCAGCATAATACAAATAATAGTTATACATCAATCAATGCTTTCAATGCTTATCAGAAAAAAAATCATCAAATAACTTATTTAAATCTTATTTTCATATATTAAGCTATTTTTATAATAAAAAAATTATTCTTTTTGTTATTTACCTATGATTCTGCATTGATAACAAGAAGTATTCAGTTTACCCAATAGCACGGTAAAATATATTATTAAGTACGTAATATTGGTATTTTTGTTATTATAATTATTGTTATTATTGTATTTGTGTATTTTCTATTGTACTATACAACCTGCCATGCACATTTGAATAATTTATAATATTATATTACGTTAAGATTTTTAAAACTTGCATAAGAATTTTGTTTTTGTTTTTATGTAACATAATTTTTTTTAAGTAACATTTGAGACTTCAGTGATAACATATATATATATATATATATATATATATATATATATATATATATATATATATATATATATATATATATATATATATATATATATATATATATATATATATCCAAAAATTTTAGCTATGTACCTATATTATTAACAAAATTCATAATCAATTTTTCTCATATTATATCAATGAAATGTTTACTTAAATGTGTTTAATAAATAAAAATGAACTTAATTTGGAATTGATATTTTCCTATCCTGACTTGGTTTGATAATTTATTCAATAATTTTGTTTAGATATTAGGTCCCTGTAATTGTTTTAATTACATTTATAATATATTTTGTTTCTTGAAGTAATTGTGTAGCCAGGGAGAGTGTTTTGAGTGTTGAAACATTAACCTATTCTTTTTAATTTACTTAATTTTGCAAAAAGGTTGAGATATATTTATTTAAAAAAAATTTTAATAAAATTTGAGTAATATATGTTTAATAGGAATAAATGTATTAATGAATTTCAACATGTATATATATTTTAAATTAAATTTAAATGAAGTGAGATTTTATTTATTATTTTATATTCTAAAACGGTTGTGCATTTTAACAAATCACCGTTAAAGTATTTATTTTGTTTACTTACCTTAATGTAAAAATGATAATATTTTAATTAATACTTTTAAAAAACAAGCCTAAAAATAGTTAAATATGGTTGTATAATTTTAACATAGCGTTATATTGATAATATCATTGATTATAAATACTAGTATTTTTAATCAATGATGATATTTTTTAAAAAAAGAAAGATATAGTCAAATACAATTTTGTCAGTTTAACAAAACGCCTTTGGATGTTTGATTTTTCTGGTTAGAGACTTAAAGGCTCAAACACTGGTTTGGAGTGAAGGATGAAGGGTTATTGGTGATAAAATATGTCTTTATATGCTGACGCCAGTCTACCAGACCTATGTACCCAAGTTAGGGGTTGATTAGTGCAATCTCATGGTATTCATTGTTATATTACAAGATTTCTACAAAATATGTTGTCATAAAGTTATATAGTTATATACTTTTATTTCATATTTGATATATCAATATAAAGATTGATGACTAAAATAAAGTATGTAAAGTCCTCAACAAGTTATATTTTAATATAAAATTAAAAAATCCTGGCTATGCATGTGTCTTGAAAAGTTAGGTTGTTATTTTTAATATTAGAGTAAATTTATTGATTATTAAATTTAAAGGTAAGAATATACTTAGCCTATCTAAAGACCAACATACGTTTTTTTTGAATATTTTAATTTTAAAGCAAGTTATTAGGTTTTTAAAATTGTAAATTTTAAAGTTACTACATAAAATTTTTAGTTTTTACATTTAAATTTAATAATACCAAAATACACTAATATTAAAAAGGAGAAAAATAGGTAACCACTGCAGTACAATATGCGATTTAAATTTAACGCCAAACTGGTCGAAACTGCTTATGTGTGTAAGCAAGTCACGGAATCATAATCCAAAGCTTAATTTAAAAAAAGGCTAACGATCGTATCTCCGCACAGAATCGTTTTTCGTATTCAATGATTTGTTATTGAATTAAAATTTAACACACCCATTTATACAGTAACCTACTTGACACCTACTGTAAAGGAGAGTGGTACGTATGAGCGGTTACCTAATTTATCACAATTTTTTGATATCGCTTTTAAAATAATTTATTTTAATTTTAATCTTACGGTAATTTAATTTTTATTGAAAAATTATATATTTTTTTTTTACTATAATACTAATACAATAATCGGCACGTTGAATTAATTTTTGTTGACAACATTGCATTATTATAATCTTAGATCATATTATTTTTTTTATTGATCTTGAAATTATAATATTTCTGATTCGAATACTAGGACATTAGCAATACAGACATACATACATACATACATACATACATATATATATATATATATATATATACATCACTTAAAATTAAAAAAAAAATAAAAATAAAATTACAGTTTTAAATTAAATATTTGGATTTTTATGTACATTTTTAATTATATTAAATTTAGTATTTTAATTTTCTTGAAGAATTCTCTTAGGTTATATTGTATATGATTTAAGATTATAATACTATAATTTATAGTAGTAACTAGATAACGTATATGTTTATAAATTATAGATATATGTTATTGTTATTAACTTTTGAGTCAATACCGATTTACCTATGCCGTTGTACATTGTGAATAGACGGTACCCATCAGGTTATATCAATGAGTTCATACTTTCATAGTATAAAATAGGCAATAACTTTTAACTTAAACTTTGTCTAAATATTTTGAAAATTTTATTGTGTTTACTGTATAATAATATACGTAAAAATTTAAAATTTCCCACAAATATCTTCGAATCCCATAAAATTAGTTAATCGTTATTTTTTATATATTTATTTTATTTACTAGTAAAAATACTTTGCCAATAGATTTTAATCTGGTTTAACATCATCGCGTAAACCATAGAGTAATATATTGGTATAAACGTAATTAATATCTTATTTTTGTAGAATCATAATATATTAATTACAAACTACTACTTCTTTAAATGCTGATAAACAAATATCACAAGTAGTTCGTTTTCTAATTTGTCAATGTAAATAATCACATATATAATATGTAATTGAGTTTCTTACTGAGACTATAATATGATGTTATGTTCAGCAAAAACGTCATTTACTTCCCAACGATTTTTTATTAAAAAATCCAATCGACTTTTTAGATATAATTAATTTTATATTCACGTATAGATTCTTTAGAGGCAAAAATGTCATTGAAATCAGATATAGTTATTTTGGGTGAATTATTTGGTCTTAATTCTTTTATTGGATGTAAAGGTTTAATTCCATTTTCACATAAACTAGTACTATTTAAAAATATTTAAAGGTTTAATATTAGGGAAAATTTATCTTTGAACATTAATTTGTAGTTTTTAATACAAAATATAATGGTTATAAACATTTCTTTATAATATTTATCGAGGTAAATTCTAAAACCTTTCGATATTTTGATGTATTAATGTGTGGATTGATGGTATAGCCTCACGTTTTAAAACAAATTTACTCCTGTTTGCCAAAGGCTAAACAATAAGTAATCAAATAATCAAAAACCAGATACTTTTAAATTATAGTGTATATATGTTTAATTTAGTATTGATTAATAACTAATTTCCTAAATATGGAGATTTTCTGTTATAATTTACTTATTTATCTGGTTACTATTGCTACTTTGCCCTTCAAACGTTTTAATGATTTCCTCATCACTAAAATGTTTATGACATAAGTACGAAAGATTTTGGTTATTACCATTCCAATTGTTAACAATATTTGTCCACGATTTACGAATACATTTATCTTTAGGTATTGAAAATAAAATAGCATTTTCAGTATTACTTTTATTTACTCTACTGTCGTATATTAACACTGAACATAAGCGACCCATATTAAATAATGTGATGTATAACAATATAAATAAGATACAATAGACTTATTAGTCATTATAGAAATATAGAAACAAAAATTAAATAATATTATTTATGTTAATCTATATATTTTTATTTTTTCATATTTCATAAGTCTATGCATAAACATTATAATATATTATGTTCATAAAAGTTAAATACGAAATGTAGTAAATCGTGTACGTCACTAGACAGTTGCAAACGTACGTACCCGTACAACTTTGTGACCAGTGTCCCACCCTCCCCCTGCCGGTAGTGACCAGTCCAATGTTGTAGTTCCTGATATTAATAGATAATTTGGTGGGGGGGGGGCGAACTGGGCCACTGTGCTACTGTGCACATTTGCACATTGAGCCGATGTCATAGTTTATCCATCGGGCCGGTACAAAGGTACAAAATAACCAAATGTGTGTTGTATTAAGAATATTTTTATTGCACAACAGTGGGCCGATTGGGTCCCAGTCCGCCCCTGTGATAATTATAGATATAATAATATATAATATTCTGTATGACTGTAATCATGACTAAAATACTAAATAAACTAATTAACTGATCATTTAGTTACGACTCGTAACTGTAATACTGTACAATTTATTTCTATTCATATTTCATTTTGGATATTATGTTTTATATTTGTGAAAAAATTAAATTCGTGTAATCGCGCTCCAAGCAAAAGCAATTTAGCTTCTATTAAAACGACACACTGGCGTGCTGATATTGATAAGAAGCCCATCGACATGCCGACATGGTATGCTTTTGTTTATTGATACTGAAATACTAAATAGTGAATAGCACGTGTTTTTTCATTTTTCATTTATCGATACCGTGAAATTAGTGTTAATTGTTTTATAAAACTCAATTTGTAATGAAAGTAAAAACTGTTTCATCAAAAAAAATGCCTTCAAAAAAATCTTTAGTAGGTGCTATACAAAAGAAAAAGTTTTCGAAACCTACTGGTGGTGTTTTAAAAAACATAGTAAAGATCTCTGATGCGTTTGAAGAGCTGAAGTCTGGCAATGGTCTAACAGGGATATCTTGTTCAAAAGAGCCTAAACATGTAAAAAAAAGTGCAGCTAAGAACGAAATAAAAGCTGAAGGTAAAGTACCTAAAAATACTGTTGACGTTAAGAAAAAAGGGGACAAGAAGATTGTTGTGGAATCTAAACAGAAAAAACCTAAGAAAAATATAGTTGAAGGTGCATCAAAACCTTCAATGAAATCGAAGCTACTAGAATCTAATCTAACGACGGAAGTGAATACTATTAAAAGTGATCCTAAACTTGATCAAAAAAAAGTAAGTTAATACTTTAATTTTCGAATAAAGATAATTTTTAATAATATTCAGTCGTGTAATATATCTAATTACAGGTTGAGGCAGCTGTCAATGGACTTTTTACATTAATAAAAAATAGTTCTACTCTACCAAAAAATGAACTATGGGATGAGGCTACACCAATACATTTAGTAATTACAGCTGTTAAAATGGGAGTTGGTCCAAAACGAGTTGTTCGAATGTAAGTTTAAAGTATTTTATTTCTATTTTTATTATGCATCTTCTAATGTATTTCTTATGAGTAATAAATATTGTATTTTTTAGAGCATTACCAAATTCACTGATAACTGATACAACAGATATATGCCTCATAGTACCAGATCTTATACGTGGTCGGAATGTGGATCATGAGAAAACATATCATCATTATAAAGATTTATTGGCTAAAAATGGCATTAAAAATATAAAAACTGTAAGTTAATTTAAATCGGTTATCAGATAATATGTAATTTCCATGATATTAAATTAGATAACTAATATAAATTCATTTGTTATAATTAAAACATTTTGTTGTAAATCACACAATAAAAATTTTAAGAGTAAACATTAAAATACATAAATTAAAAACGTAGTATATAGGCATATATTAAATTTTTGAATAAATTAGTATATTATACCATTAACTACTTGTGTTAAATTTTAATAAAACCAAATCTCTAAAATACCTAAAATACTACAAATAGTTATTAACTAATTTTTTTTTTTTTTTTTAAAGATTTTGCCAGCAAGACAAATTCGAGTGGAGTTTAATGAATATGAGGCTAGAAGAAATTTATGTAATTCACATGATATATTTTTAATTGATCAGAAGATTAGTGGATTTATGGTTAAGAAATTAGGAAAAGAATTTTATATTAAACGAAAGTAAGTTGAAAATACATTTTGTGACATGGCTTGGAAGAAAAATCTATTATTAAGAGATAATTAATATTTTTTCAGGCTCCCAATTACTGTTAAATTAACAAAAAAGCACTTAAAAGCTGAAATAGAATCAAAGTTACATAAGACATCATTTTTCCTTGATTACAGAGGCACTACAAAAACTGTTCAAGTATATTATTTAATCAAGTTTATCTTATTTATATTGTTATTTTAGTTATAACATCAATACTATGTAAAATATGTTATTTTATATATTTATAATCTTTAATGAACATTGGTTCCCTTAAACATTTGATGTATTATGTATAATAATGAGAAGTTGTAATAATTCTAGGTTGGTCATATGCAACAAACGGCCCAACAAGTAGCTGAAAATATCATAGCTACCTTTAATAATTTAGCACACAGTTATCCAGGGGGTCTAAAAAATATTAGATGTCTGTTAATTAAAAGTCCAACATCTGAATCATTGCCTGTATATTATTCATTGAGTTAGTACCTATTTAAGAGAAGAAAATAATTATTTTCATTAACAAATTATAATTTAGTATCTAGGAATGAAGTTCAAGGCCCATATACTAAATCTAATTTGTATTCTAAGGATAAAGAAGTTGAAGGTGAATTGTTTGGAAAACGTGTATTAGTAAAACCAAATGGAGATGTCTTAGTGATATCAGTAAGCTCATAAGCCTTAGATAAGAAATTTGTGCAAAATTAATTTTGTTTTTTTTTTTTAGGAATCTGAAGATGAATCAGATGATGATGATGAAGTTAATATTAATGTATTTAAAAAAAAAATAAAAAAAAATGACAGTGATGAATCTGCTATTGAAGAAGATAACAAAAAAGATGAAGTTAGTTATTGTAGTTAACCTTTAATAATGGAAACAGGGATTTGTATGCACTAAAACAACCTAAATATGCAAAATATATACATTAAAAATATAAAATATGCATATATACCTAAAAAAAAAAATGCACTAAAAATATAAATAACTTTAAATGTACTTATGCCAAAAATTGAATTGTGGAGTGTTTTTGAAGAGAAAGCTCAAATTGCATTAACTAATGGTGCAGCATTGGTTAAAATTAATAGTATAGAATTGTATAATTAATTTATGTTTGAAAAGTAGTAACCAAAATATACCCAAATAGACAAAATATGTAGAATGTTATAAAATATGCCCTAAAAACAATTTTAGATATGTGCAAAAATGTTTATATTAATTCTTAGCATTATGAAACATATATAAATACAAAAAATTACAAACGTATTTACTTTGTACTTAGTATCTACTTTATACGATCAATCAGAAAAAATATGCATAGTAATATAAAACTGTTTTATTATAACTAATATGCATTATAATTCTATATATATATATTGTATACTTTTAAATTATGTGTTAATTCTAAAGTATTTTAAATTATAGCAATCAGATGTTTTAATGGATCATGAAATTAAGAAAGAAGTAATTAAAAATGAAAGGTCAGAATCTGATGAAACTGATTCTGAAGGTGGAGATGGTGATGATGCTGAAGAGGAATACTTGATGGAATTTGAAGAAACAAAAAAATTACAGGTATCTTGGTGTATGAAAAATATATTGTGTTTTATTCATATATTAATTGTATTTAATTAATTAGTCAAAAAAGAAAATAAAGCAAGAAAACAAAGAAACAAATGTAGAAAAGGAAATTCCAAAAGATAAAAATAAAAATAAATTACCAAAAGCTAAAAATGTAAGTATGAATTTGCATAAATATTTAGTATTTGTTCGAATTTTATGATATTTGTATAATTTTTTAATATGTAATTTACAGAATAAAATGATTAAGCAATTAAAAAGGAAGAAATTGATTAAGTAAATATTCTAAAGATATATAATGTTATTATTTACATTTTTATTCTAATGTAAACTTAACTGACTCATTTTTGTATTTAACATTGCAAATATTAAATATATATTTGTATTATTAAACTTATTAGTTATTCTTAAATGTATGCTTATATATTTGCTTTTTTTTTTTTTTGAAAAAATTTCAGTAACCTATTGATTATTATATATTCATTGACCGCTGAACTACCACATAATTGCGTTGGTACCTAGTACAAAAAAAAATACCTTTTTCATTATTTACAATTAACATAGAAGACTCAACTAAAATACTAACAAAAATATAGAATTAGTCTTTAAGACTATTCTTCAAAATCTTAAATTAAAACAATAATTATTGGTAAGTACATTGTACATAATATATGTATAATGTTTAAATATTTATCCATCTTGTTATATCAGAAGAGGACTGATACATTTAAGACCACTGCACTACTGCAAAAATTGTACTGTCAGCCAGTGTCCTTTTTAATAATATATATTTTGATGAAATTTTACAAACAATGTTTTTAAACACAAAGTATTTTTTAGTAAAAGGAATCACGGTTAATTTATAAATAAGTTTTTTGTCTCTACTGAAAAATAAAGTTTTCACATATTAATAAATTTATTTTATATTTGAAGTTAAAACAAATAATCATTTATTGCTAGTACCTATATTTTTTTTTCTTGTACATAAATTATGTTTTTAACTTTATATTAATATATATAAAATTATTAAAATTGAATGATAGTTTATTACTGGGCTGATTAAAATTGAATGAATGTTGTTAGCAGATAAAGTTAACAAATAATTTTGAATTACAGTGTGTTAAGTGGTTTTCCTTTTTAAAAACTCATGTTAATCATTTTTATTTGTGGAGCATTAGTAGAAAAAAGATTATCTGATGGTGTACCTAATACAATTTAATGAGGATCTTACTTAAGCTCAATGAAAACATAAAACATATTTAAACAAGTTTAATAATTAAAACGATAGGTTAGTTTTTGTTAAACAAAATATACAAATATCATTATTCAATTATTATAATTGTATGGAATAAATGTTAATTAAAATTGAATGTCATCAATGTGTATTGAAGAAATATACCTAGTAGGTACAATATATATATATATATATATAGAGTTGTTATATTATTATACTGATAGAATAAAACCACAGTTCACAAGTGAATAAATTTTTTCTTTACTAGTTGTCCTTTGGTTAGTATAATTGTACCTCAGTCTTACGAGATTTAATTCCGGCACTGTCCATCGCATTAAGCCATATTATGTTGTCATGTTTTCGATTTCTTTCTATTCCGTGCAACGGTAGATTTGTATTACACCGTCGCAGGAAAATGCCCACTCGAACTTGGAATCTGTCCAGAGACGTCGGTGCTATTGTTCGTGGAATAAAACGTGTACCGAGTGGCTTTTGAGTGGACATAAATACGAGCAGGTACGTATTAATTTATATATATATACTATATGCGTGTTGTACTTAATAATGGTTCTGTTTATATATACATAGCGTATTAGCGTGTATTGTATATATATATATATATATATAATATATTGTGTAGTTTCACAATGTACACGCCGCATTTTATCGATATGTTTATTTGGCTGCCAATTGCACACGGATAGTCGGTGTATACGATATACCTCTCAGAAATTCGCTTTTTCTGAATATGTACGCAAGTAAACATTAAAGTACTAATGGAATTACAATTTATGTACATTTTTAATCTTCAAAATATTAATAACAATGGATGAAAAATTTTACGGGCAAATATCCAATGTCAAAAAAATTCGAACTTTAAATGCTCACAGAAAATTAATTTGACTTTCTGTTAAATTATTTTTTTTGGTTAAAGTAGAAAGACCTATGAGAATTCTTGTATTACATTTTAAAATCTTAAATATAAAAATACAATTTTTTACGAATTTCTTACTCAAAATAATTTGCAAATTTTCATGTTTTTGACGGATTTTGTCAAAATTCTAACTTCAGATGCTCATAAAAAATTATTGTGTATTCATGCTCGATTTTTTTTTAATTTTCAATAACAACTTATAAGGAACCTTGAATTAAATTTTCAAGTTTTATAATCAAATGGAAAATTTTTTATCGACAATAAATTTTAAAAAAATTAATAAATATCGAATTTTTCTTATGTTTATTAATAGCTTAAAGCCTCAAAACTAGTCAAAATATTTTTGAGATATTTTTTTAAATTATTTTTGAAAAATGTTTACTCTATGTTTATATTATATAGGAGATGATTGAGCTGTATTTTGGGTTTCTCCTTAATACCTATATGTGTTTAGGTAGTAAACTAGTAGGTATCTACTAGTTAATTAGATACTTCCATATCCCATCATTGGTAGAATTAAATTTGTTATTTAGAAACATTAAAATAGGTTCATGTTTTATTTATGAATACCACCGGTTTTTGTATTTTACTGCATTGTGCAGGATAATATAAATAATTATTTATATTTTGCTTACCATTTGAAATCGATTTCATATAATTTCAGGAATTCGCAAGCCAGTTGCACGCATTGTTTAATGTATAATTATGCATCTAATATAATTTAGTTTAAAACAATTTATAAATAATTTTATTAAAAATTGTATTAGTATATACTATAATTATTTATAAGTTATAAGTGTTAAAATAATAATAATTTATAAACATTTTAGATTCAATTCCAATTTCACATTTAATAGGGTTCATAAAGTAACATATTTTAATTGTGGAACCATATGAGCAAATAGCTCAATTTATTTGAGGGAACTGAAATTTTCCATAATATTGATAACTAAAATATGTAAGGTTGTAAGATATAGGTTTGTACATGGCCATATTCCTCCATAGGTAATATTATTAAAATTGAAACAACAACTACAATATTGATCTGTTTAAATAAGTCGTTAATTTTTTTCGAGTGAACCTCGACCAATATGATTTGAGAGAATTATCGTTCATTATCATTCAATAATTACTATCGTATTCATGTAATTTAAAAAATATTTTAATTATCAGCCTACAGTGCTTAAGTATGATTGTTTTTAAAATATTTGTTACTTAAAAATAACTTATTAATTAAAAAAAGGTAGTTACTCATGTATGGCAAATAAATTTGACTGGGGGCTGCAATAATTGTGTGAATTCGTCTTTGCATTTACCTATGTAGGTATTTTTTGTATCTTCCCATTCCCGTCAGTGCATACATACCGAGCTGATAAATAGTATAGACCGCCCCGTTCATAGCATAACTCGTAACATCTTAATTATTATAGAAAGCAAGTACACGCCTACCTGGCTACCTACATGGGTATAATATATTGTAATTATAAAAGAAAAAAAATGAAACACTGGTGATTTAATTTAATTTATTTATTCGTTTTGTTTTGAATTTTTTCTTTTATATACAGATAATGAATGGCGGACCATATAGTTATTGTTATACCTACATAAATATCAATTTAAACTTATTTTTAAAAACTGTAATTAACTTTTTAAACGCGTTACGCTACAGTAGAATGTGATTTTTTTTATCTTTTCTATAGCATAACTAGAAATATATATCATGAAAGTTCAAAAGAACCCTCTCCGCACAATAAAACAAAAAAGTAAAATATAGGTGCATTAAGTAACTCTGCCGTAGGTAGTACTTTAGTGCTTACCTTAATACTTTAATACCTAATTATATTGTATGTTTTCCATTAGTGTAGGTATTATATTGTCGTTGCGTCGGTGTTGATGTTGTTATTACGAAATGAACGTGTACGTAAACCATATAATAAATAGTGAATAGTTTATACTCATCGATTAAAAAGAAAAATGTTATAACGCGTGATTAAAAGAAAATCTGATAACACTGATTATACTTGAATAGTTTATAGCATAGCACGGCGCTGTGTTTATTGTGGGTGTAGGGTATAATAAATTAAAAATTTAAATTTAAACTTAAATAGACGGCAATAAATTTCAACAACTTCGGTAGTTACGGGTATACTTCTACGGTTATACATAAATACATTGTACATTAAAATATAACTTGTGCGGCGAATGGCTCATACCCTATAGGCTATATTGCGGAGACGGGAATGTTATACTTAATACTAATAATAAAATAAAATATACATATACACATTTTTACAATCGGACGATGCTTTATTGTTTAAAAAAAAAAAATCATTTTTGACGGACAAAAGAAGGAAAAACCTTGGGGGTCGTCGAACTTTGTTGGAGAAGTCGTGCCGCCAATAAACCGAACGCGTGTGTTCTCGTACTTATGTATACAATAATATAATACTGTAATCTACTATATATGCAGGTGGTTGTGAAAATGTCTTGCGCGAGTTTCTTACGCGTTTCTATATTGTTATGTTTTTTTTATAAATTCGCTTTTCCCGCGACGACCGCCAGTGCGGCGTGGTAGTCGCGCGTGTTCGGGGCACATATATTTACAGCGTGAAGGGAATAGGTGTGCGCTGTTCCGAAATTGGCGAGGGTCCGCTGCCGCCGGTCTGGGCCCAATAATAATACTGCGCGTGCGAGTTTTCGCGTTTTACCTCTATCGATGTAATCGCGTCAAAACCTTTCGGCGGTCAAAACGTCCCGACGGAGCCCGTCCGCCCGCCCGTCCACTATAACCAGCCCGTGTAACGTGATCTAGACATGTATATTATAAAGGCGTCGATTGCGGCGAGGGGTAGGTATTTCAAATCCACAAGGTATAATTGGCGATTCAATATATAGTTCCTAAATGAAACGTAAATCATCGATTTTTGGGATATTTTGTTTCTTTTTTCTATTGTTTGGGCAGCATTATAACATTTAAATAGATTTCCTTTCTAAGAACTGCGTTTTTTTTTAATACAACGTTATTCATAATAGCTAAGAAATATTTTATATACATAATATTTAAACTTTAAATAACAGTTATTTTTAAAAAAGTTTAATTTATAGTCACATATACATAGGTATTTAATATATCGTATTTCAATACAATGCAACAATGATAGTCGTAACACATTCATTACCTTTTTCAATAAATCTTCAAAGATGTTAATCATTAGTTATTTTTATGATTAATTAAAGATTTTCAAACACACAGGCACTATAGTTAAATGAGCTTAGCTGTTAATTGTTTTTCTAATGCTATAATTTATCATTAGCTTTTAATTTATAACAACAAATAAGCATATTATAAATTATAATAATTATTCTGCATCTAAATGAAAAGATTCTATAGCACCTGTAGATTTCTATTTTATCAGGATTTTTAAAAATATAAATATTTATAGGAATGTTAAGCATATACTTTATAAAATAATATAAATTATATGAAAGTCGAAAAATTGATTTACCTCAGTTATTCATACATTTTATTAAAAAAATGACAATAAATTTAAAACTTTGTAAACATTTTTTCAAATTCCTTTAGTTTTGTTGTTATTGCAGTATTTACAAATAACATAGATTCCTATCTGTGCATAATATAAGCAAACAGCTGAACTGGTGTATTATTCACATGACTATTAACGATTGTTAGCAAGTATACTATGTGTACTACTATTTATTTGTTTGAGCATAAACGTTTTTTAGTACCAACCAAGCACTTAACAATCTCACTTAATATTATAATACGATCTATTATTTAACCTTTATGTAGTATTGCGTAATTTGTAGTTGATGAGTATCGGACAATATAATATGTATTATATATAGTTGTCTGTACCTACCATATTATTAATATACTAGGCAAGTGATAAATTGAGAGATAATAATGATAATATTGAAAATTTGAAAAGGTATTTTCTAATATAATATTGAATAACTAGAATACAAACACGTAATTTCATATAGGTGTTTACTGCTTTTAAAAAGGTAATATGTTTTAGGGAGGTTGTTTATTAAAATACTAACAATTCACTTTTATGTTGTTCGATTATGTTTTTATATTTAGGTACTTAGTTCGGACGTTCGGTGTATGATAATATAATATTGTGTGCATTGAATATGAAGTAGGAAAAAGTTAATGCTATTTTGATTTTTGATGTACAACTGTTGTATCTGTTATCTATATACTAACACAAAAGCGATGATAGGGGAACTTTGTTGACCTGTAGACGAAGAAACGAAGTGAAAGTCTAATGCACGAAAAAAAAAATAAGAATAAAATAATATATATATTTTTAAAAATAATCATTATTTAGGTATTTATAATTATTAAGTTTTTAGATATAGATAACCTATATTTTAGATTCTGAACGGAGTGTGGAATGTATTGATTTTACAGTTATGTAAGTGAGTTTTTTTATGTCCGTGTACACGATAAGTTGTCGAAATAATACTTCGATTTTTAACTTCAGTAAGTTTTTTGGCGCGAAAGTGAAACTAGTTGTTGCATTCAAGAGATTAGTTTTGAAAATTTCCTACAGTTTTTAAAATTGTCGGGAAAAACAAAAAAAAAACATTAAGAAAAAATGTGAATTTTTACTCAAAGCCAATTTTTGACAAAATCGATTTTGTTTTTTTGTTTTAAACAACAATAATAATCGTAGTTACATGAAATTTTTACCGAATGTTTATATTTGTATTTCCTATACACCATGGTATTTTCAATATATTTTGACTCTTTTTGAGCTATTTGCAGACATGATAAATTTTCGGTTTAATATACTTTTATTTTTATTGCCGATAAAAATGTTTCCACTCCTTCAAAAAATTAAAAATGAAATACAAAGTTCCTTATAAGTTGTTATAGTAGTAGTTAAAAATTATTAAAGATGCATATATGCATACTGTTTTGTTATAATCATTTAAAGTTCAAATTTTGACAAAATTCATCAAAAATTTGCAAATTATTTTGTAGTTAAAAATGTGTAAAATATTCAATTTCCATAATATTTAGCATATTGGAAATTTAAAGCAAGGTTACTCGTAAGTAGTTAATTGTGTAACCAAAAAAAAAAAATCTAAAAAATATAATAACAGGTAGTTTTCATAGACATTTTAAGTTCAAATTTGGATGCAACTAGATATTTAATCAAATAGTAACGATGTTAGTTATTTCGTTTAATTTAAAAATATTATTTGTGGGAAACTTTTAAAGTCTATTATTTTGTTTTATACACACAATGAAATTTTTAAATGTAATATTTTCGGCAAAAAATAATTCAATCTATTATGTGTTATTAATTATTTTAACAGCAATAATATCATAAAACATACTTAGTGATGTAGGCTGACAGACTATTTTCGCTCAGAATCGTTTAACGCATACAGTGGTTTTATATCATTGAATTAAAATTTAACACATACATTACAGTGACCCACTCGATACCTACTGTACAGCAGAGCGGTATTCACTTGCAAATTTTTTTCATGATTTTAAGAAAATAAATTACATATGTTCTTAATTGTTTATATTGGTATAATCACAATAATATTGTCATCGGCCACGAGAAATACTATACATATTATGTATTATTGTATCATGAAGCCGTGTAGATATGGTAATATATTATGCATAATATGGGTATGGTTGTATTGTACATAATATAAATATATAATTTACTCTGCTGTCTACATCACCCAAATAGTATAATAATATTACTATCCGAGATTTAATTCCTATTGATATATTTTAAACAGTGCATAATACCTATTTGTATATTTTTTCTTTCATTGAATTACATGACACGTTGGTTTTGTTACGTTGTATCGTTACTGCACTACTGTAGAGTGGTCAGCTTCCATTTTGTCGCCATTTCATTTCGTCTCCGGACCATTTCGCCGAATTTATTTTTTGAATAACTAAATAAACAGTAATAAATAAAAAATTCGATAATTAATAATAATAATAATAAAATTAAAAAAATATAAAAAAGTTTTTTAAATTAATTAAATTGTTATTCATTGTGTTTAATTAAATAACTAATATTATCCAAATAATCAATCCACTTTATCTGTGGAGGATCGTTTGTTACTCTTTCCTTAAGACAGCAAATTCTTTGTTCGAGCTTAATGTATTTATTGTAAATTCTTTTAGCTTGTTTTCCACGTTGAAGAAGTTTCATGTCATCCTCAATTTTGGTATGATCTTTTCGTAATATGACTATAAATTCAAATATACTGGGTTGATTTCGACCTGCTGCTTTATTTAATGCATAATGCAAACCTTCTAAATCGTTAGTTGTTTGCCTATTTGTATTATTCCAGTGGCTCCAAATATATTGACTAATTATAGACCTTTAATCATTTCGAAGACCAACATCAACAACTTTTCTGAAAAATTGCCCGAGTATTATGGAAAAAATCTACAAATTTGTGCATCCGTGAATATTTATTTTTTATTGTATTAAACATTGTTATTTCGAAGTCTAATTGAAAATTTTTTGGCATTAAAGTTTTCCTATGCTATTAGCCTTTGCTATTAAAAGGTCGATCATGCGATTATATGTAGCTTCAGTTTTATTAGGAAGTAAATCATATATTCTTGGGAATACTACATAAAAATACACAAAATGTATAGTATATGATTGTAAAAATATCGTTGGTACATTTTTAAAAGTACTATCTATAAAAAGAGTTTTAGCGTCACACATTTTAGAAAATATTTCTGGTGTTCCAAAAATCAAAATGTTATCATCTAAATCATCGTCACATAAAATAAAGTTTCTTCCGTCTAATGTTTGACGCCACAAACCTGGTATTTTATACTAGTATTTACAGGTTGTGGAGACACTTCTTTGCGTTTATTTTGACGAATGCTTGATTTGACTAATTGATACGTTACTATAGCTTCTTCTCTTTGATTTTGTGTTACACAATCTCCTTCTTGTCTTAAACAGGCAGTTCAAACTTCTTTGTAAATCTATACGGTTAAATAAGTAAATTTATTTTTAACGTAGATATCTACTATAGTATACTATCTATATATACTAATGTATATTAAACTATAAATGTGGTCAACTCGTTAATTACCTTTTGGGGCAATAAAAATTTAGTAAAAAGTTTAAAATTATAATTATATATAGTAATTCAAGTTATATGCTATTATTTTGTCTAGTCTCTAGTGTATAATATGATTAATTATTATTTTTCTAATTACCTTCGAAATTGGTTCAAGAAGGTTTTCTTTTGCTCTCAAACGAAGTTTGGCCTTAAAACATTTTTCTTTGATTTTTATTGGACGAGGCTGTGATTATGGTGACAAAACTTATCGGAGTGTACTGTGAATAAATTTAAAATTATTACGCGAGCTCCACAGTTTTCAATGCATTTTCAATATTTTTTATTTTTTATTGTTTTATCAATTCTAAAATAGTAGTTATTAAAAACAAGGCATTCACCTTTTTGCTGTGTGAAAATATATTCAATATTCAACATTGTTATTTTAAAATGTAAATTGTAAATGCGCAGACACTGGTGATAATCATACGACATACCGTACTGCAGACTGTGTTGTCGACTTTGCAGATATCACCACCACGACACACAATTCATTCTATTTTATTTATATAATTATCGGAGATTTATCAATAGATAACTTCAGAATTTAGATAGTTTAGTACTAAGATCGTTTCAAATGATAAATATTTCGCTGTATGTATTTATCGCTTTACAAATCACAAATTCACAACTATATAATGCGGTGGAATGGATCAGCAGCAAAATGGAATTAATTTGGCGACGAAACGGAGGTCGTATCCCGTAGAATGACGTGGATCATGTGGATTCTTGCCTATAATATTATTGTTGTTGTGTGGAATACAATGTCACGTTACTTAATTACATAGGTAGTATTTGTATTTGTTTCGTTACATTGCATTGTATATAGAATTTGAATACAAAAACTAACAAGCAACTAAATTCGAAAACTTATAAGTTTACTTTAAAAACGTGAATATTTATAAATTATTATGATTTATGGACTTACAAGTCATTACCCAGTTTATTGAGCATTGTTAAAGCGGCCAATCATTTAATAAATCACTGTCAAGTTTTAAGTCGAAACAATTGCATGATACTAATTGTATTGGGTATATACTATATAAACACTATACTTCTATACCGTATAGCTAACAATCTTCAAAGCGAACCTTCGTTGGCATAATGAATAATATTAAGTAAAATACAATTAAAACTCAAAAGTACAGATATATTATACTATATAGGTAATTTATATAATATTATATCATCCATACTTATCCGGCTGCTAATAACATGCGTGTGCCGGCTACATAGGTAGGAATTTTGCGCGGCGAGTCTATACTCACTGGATGGATTGTAAGAAGTAAAATTAAACAATACACGTCTCGTACAATATTAATAATATAATATTATGATAAAAAATTATAAACGCAGTACTACAGATGTATTGTGTATACGTTATTCAAATAGTTACAGTGGTCCTATTTTCTTTACACGTGCACCGATTAAAATCCTCTAGTTTTTTTTTCAACAGCGACAAAACTTATAATAGATATTATTTTTTTTTTTTGTATGTTATCCTCAAAAATATATTCCTGAAATTTGGCTCAATATCTCCAGAAGATGGAATAGGCAATTATATTACCTATTAATATATTATGTTATATTCTGTAGTAGTTGTATAGTAATAGGGTGGTTTGCCATGCACACTCACCTCCTTTTTATCCTTTAATAATGCAATGTTTTTAATTTATTTTAGTATTCTTAAAGTCTATATTTTATTATTTTCAGATACTTAAATTTTTATACTAACAATTAAGGAGTGTTGTGTAGCGATATAACTTTTTTTTTCAAATTAAAACCTAATTTATTTTATAATTTTCTATAAATTGTTAAACAATATATTCTTTTGAAAATGTTGATGAATCTAAATTTAAATCCAAACAAGTAGTTTCTGAGTTAAGCTTTATTTAATAATGGTGTTAAATCAATTATAAAATATATGAATTATATTTTCTAGTTTAGTACTTATTACGCTCAGATTTTTTTTATTAATTGTAAAATGCTTATATAATATTATCAATAATAAATATAATTATAAATTATACCCCCACATATTTTAACCTATTATCCATGTCCTGACCATAAACTAACAATTTGTAGGTTAAATATTGATTTTTTAAATACAAGAATTGTACATAAATTAATTTAAATTTTATACTAGCTTTTTAGTCATTATTGTGTACGTTGATCTAGATCCTAAATATGTAGTATAAAAATCATAATAGTTAGGTAGTACAAGTTTTTTTAGGTTTGTATTTAGACGAAATTTATAAATTATTTTCTCGAAAAATGACTTTTTTTAAATTTGGCATTTATACCACCGAATTCAATAGCCCTTTCAAGTCAAGGATACAAATATTGACATAATTACAAATAACTTAATAATGTATTGGCATATTCCAATAGTATTAAAGTAACCCAAAAACAGAATAATTTTTTTTTTAATTTAGATCAACTAAAACATACTTTATGATAAAATAAATGCGGTTTTTTTTATACAAACATGATATACCTACTGTAAATAATGAAAAATAATATTAATTTGAAAAAGTCATAATGACAAAGAAAAACATGGTGAGATATATTGAGGGATAACTCTGTATATATTATTTATGAAGGTACCTAAAACTCTCAGTTGTATTGATATTTTTACAACTGTAGGCATGTTTTTTGAATATAATATATAAAGTTCTTATTGTTTTCTGAATATTTTGGGCGGTTTGATACCATTTATTGTCTTTTCATTATAATATGTAAACAATATATTAATTACCTATAATTAATATTTATTTCTCAGTAAAAAATGTCAAGTTTAGATATTTTTCCTGAACAGACCATCATCATATCACGTTGTGTATCGTCGAATGGATGTCGTTCGTATTGATTTTCGGTCATTAATTTATAATAATATATGTTGTCGAGGTGTAATAAATTTCGACTGCAGCATCGTAACTAGCAACGGGATTTGACGCACAGACATGACAATATATAAACACAGTTTCATTTGCTCGGGAACTCTTTCATTCCATCTTTTTATATTAATAAGTAATATTATATACACTGCTGGATACATAGAGTCGATATATATTTGCGTCCTACATTGGGCTTCACTCCAACTTCAGCCGTGACCTTCGTTTTGATTTTTCCTAACGTAAATAATATTTATCCTACACCGCAATGAAACCACGATCTCCCACGCCATCTCGAGTCAGAGGGAAAGTTGGGATGAATTTTTCTCGTCATTAGATTTCCGTTAGTATAAATAGGTATTATATTATCATCAATCTCCTGTTGCGCCATTATATATTATACAGGAGGGTGGAAAGTGTTTTTCTTTTTTTTTTGTTTGGAGGATTGTTGCCGATGGCTCAAGTCCAAGACAATTCAATGGGAATAAAAAACGACCGCGACTGCTTGTATATGTCGTGCTCGCGTTTATAATTTATGATATAGGTATACGTGCTATTCCAATCGAAAACGTGCAGTTTTCCTAACCTAACTTGAGCAAAAGTCACTTTTCATTTCAACCGGGTGGCTTGGCTCCGACCCCTCTTACTATCCCTAATAATCTCCGTTCAGTCTTAAATGAGTTTGTCAATTGACAAGAAAGCACGTCTGTTGCACCGTTGGTGGCGAGAAAGTGTCTTTCAAAAGTATAGGTACGTGTGCGATCGCCTGCAGCGGAGTGTATATTTCACCATTGGGGGTCGGAGTTATTTTTTTTCCAGCAAGGCGATGACAATTAAGTTATATGGGATACCATATTACTTTATACATATACATATATATACAATATATATAATGTAATCGTCAATATTACTTTTTCCGTGTACGCAGTCCTTTTTGTTTTAAACGCATACTATAATGTATATAGGTAGGTATCGAAATTCCCCCTAAAAATATAATGGTCTTCATTACGTGTATTTTTGAAAAAGAGTGAGAAGGGTTGTTATTTGTTCTTTACAACCACACATCATATTGCCACTACCGGTAATTAGTGAAATATATACATATCATACTATATACTATACGTCATTCAATATACCTATGTCTATACATATTTAATTATTTTTATATAAGAAAACACATTGCAGTTAATATAATGTCATTGTCCGTGTTTTAATAAAATGGGTAGTCGTTTCTTATTAATTTTTAATTGTTGTAGTAATGAAATAGCTTTATGTTTATCTGCGTATTTAGATAAAATACAAAAACAAAATTGAATTTATGGATAATACATTTTAAGGCATAGGTTATGGGGTTTTATAATTTTAAATTCTTCATTGAAGTCACGTTTTCAATTTTTTTTTTTTTTGTATAATATATATGGTATAAAAATATATAATCTTAGTTACTCCTTCATTTTTTTTTTTTTGTTTGTTATTTTAATTTTTATACACTTCTAGATTAAACTGGCAAAATATCACGTAGTGTTAAAAATTCCACATAAGTGAGTTAGTTTAAACTTATAAATAATAATATGTCAGCTAGCTATAAATAATTCTGTTAGTTTGCTGTTTTAATAAAACTAATTTTGCAACTGTAAAATGATTTCTAAAAATACATTAATCAATATTTTGTTTTTCAGCCAACACTGCACACATATCACTCTCGTCAAATATACGTATGTGATGCACAGGCTAAATAAAATCATTAGGGTAATCCACGAAACATGTTGTGGATAAGCGGACTTGTAAATATATACATATCTACGGTATACTGGAATTCTAAAAACAACAGATAAATGAAATCTCTTCAATAATCACGTTTGTAACAAAACTATACGTATAGACTTATAATACACTCATAATCGGACGGCATGACGGCGATATTGATGAACAGGTGAAATTGGTGGCCCGCAGGTAGGCAACGCATCTTTATTTAGTGCCAAACTCGGGAAAACAAATAGTAGGGGGAGGGGGCACTCGGTCAGCCGGATCATGAAAAACAATTGCGCGCCTCGGCGCAATAGCACACCTATTAATATTAGAGATTTCACTCGCTTGACACGATACCGTTCTTAAAACGTGAACGGAAAACCCCGTGAGCACTGTGCGACGACGGCGTTCCGAGCCACCGAGGCGAGCGAAGTGGATTGCAAACGGCGCATGACGCGTGTAAACACCGCAATCGCCGTCGCCGCGGCGCTTTTACCACCGCCGCCGCCACAGACGGGTCTCGCAGCCAGTCGGCAGGTGTGTGTTGGACCGTCGGCGTGGCAGGACACATGTGTGTGCCATGTGATGCATTTTGGATGATATAAAATATGCACGGTATTACATTATATTCACTGCACACGTCGTAATAACGAGCACGAATTATTCATTGCTCGTTAATCCGTAAAACGTTTATCTAATATTATATTGTATCGCCGCAAAACGCTTGGACGTAGAATATAATAATAGAAAGACACAGTTATTTCGCCCGTGTATCTTTACAGTTCTCCAATTCTTATTGGCCGACACTATAGTATTATATAATATAGGGAAAAAATCGACCGGTCAAAAGTGAAGAACTACGACACATTGTCGATGGGATGTGCATACAGTGATCATACTAAATCATGTACTTCATTTGTCACGGACAATACACTATACTAGCTGGTGGTTGCGAGCAGAAGAACTCCGGATCCGGCACTCGTCGTCGTATCGAAGGGCAAATCGGTGTAGAAAAAAAAAAAGGGTCAACCATTATAAAATTCATAACAATATCAATAGTATTATTGGCTCGACGAAATCATTAATATTAACAAATTATCTACAGATTATCTACGTTATAGATTTTGCCTAGATTTTCGAGCGTTTCGATAAATTTCGGGAATAATTGTGAAATCACAATTTGTCCCTTGAATACTTAATATATTATTGTGTAGGTAATATTACGTGAGGCACTACACATTTAATTGCAATGATGTCGTCTTGCAATTTATACAACGCGCGATGTCTAAAACTAAATGATAGTTCATTTTTTAATAAACTCATTTATTTTCATCGGTCTGCTTTTATACAATATTTCTATTATACAGATACTATTATATTAGGTGGTTCGCTCATTGGTAATTTTACGTAGATACTTATAACTGAAATAATGGTTAAACAGATAATAAACAAAAAAAAAAAATATGAAAAATGCCAAATAGTGTATAATATATTTTATTATATTATTTATAAACAAATTATTATTATTAAATATTATTACAAAAATTTAAATACATTTACGAACATTGTGTTTCTTGAAATATTTCTGCAGTCAATGTTGTTGTATAGTTTCGTACATAAAATATAGGCATCTCATTCAATGCTTTATCATTTTTAAATATTTTTCCAGTTATATAGGTATATATCACATATCGCACAATGCATATAACTATATGTAAGAATAACATTCGCCATTTTAATTGTACTCTACAAACATTTATTAGATATTTTATTTGGTTCAAAAATACATCTAGTTTGACAGTGGCCTTTCTTGCACCAAGCCACAAAATACAGATACCCATTTATAATATAAATAACACTCGAATTTGAGCTATAGGAACACTGTGTAATATATATATATAATATAATTTATGTATAGATGAGATGTTCGGAGATGATAAATGCAAGTCGTATAAATCATTTAATCATCGGATTGAGAAATGTTCGCGACGGAAAACGTCGAGTTTTTAATGACACTATATTATTATGTGCGTAAATATGTATATATATATAATATACAAGTGCAGGCGTATTATAGGTGGTGCTGCTGTTAATGTTAGGTAAACCTTCCAGGCTACTCCTCCGCGATAATTATAATTCGAAGCAATTAAATTTCAAAAAGGTCAAAAACATAATAGAAACGCATTTATCACCGTCGCCGATCGTTTAATTATAATACGAAAAACAACAACGCTGGCGCCCTCGTGTATTAGATTGTCGTAATGGGTTATTAATTTTTATTTTTATATTTTGTTTAACGGAATAACGTGTAAAATTGTAGTTCACACACACACATAAATAAATATAACATTATTATAAACGATGTACCTACCTATACATAATGTTTACATTTCACTACAAAAATTATTATTCTGTTGTATAAAAACAAAACTATATGTACCTATCTAAAATAAAATAAGTTCCAAGTGTTCCAACTGTAAATAAGCTTTTACTGTCCTAGAGATTTACATCCCATGTATGTACTAGTTAAACGATAACGATCTCAATTGAAAAATCAAAAATGAAATAAATAAAGGCTTTTATAATGATATTTCCTCGACGATAAGATGTCACTAGTATAACATTTTTTTTTTCTTGAAACGTGTACCCAGTGAAACCAATTGGTAAAATAACGTGCGTGTACATAACAGTTAAAAGTTTTTTTCATAATATTGTCTGTGTACAGTGTACGACTACACAATAGTCAATGAGACGGGCAGTCATTAAACACTGCAGATTGTGGAATGTCCAAATTTCACCGATATACGTACTTCTATAAGGACAATTACAAAATACATTTTAAATATCTTATTCGGGGGGGGGGGGGGCTTTATTAAATGCTTCACGCGTGTTATCGCTTCTCACTTGTCAGTTATCACGTCTCACGTTAAGTAAAGTCGTTGTGGTATGCATAAACATTTTTATAATTCAAAAAACCGTTTAACTATTTCAATATTTTTTAGTGGTTACAGAACTTTTGATTTATTAATACGGTAATACAAATGATTCTGATGTATAGCAGTCAGCTGAATGTGGCTGTATTCATTTTGGATCATCTACTCTGTTCCAGCTTTGTTACACTCAGTTCTGAAACGGGTTCGCGGAATTTCTGATCGGCTGCATCAGGTTCTGATGCCACTGCATTCGGTTCCAGTGCCCTAACACCTGTAGGGTCAGGTGACCCTGAACTTCGCTCCTGTTCCTCTAAATTAGTTTCTGGGGCCGCGACCAATGGTTCTAGCGCTTCTGCATTAATTTCATGTGTAGACAAAGACACGTTTGTATTTTGTTCCGGTTCCGTAACTGCTTCACTCTGTGCCTGGCGGAACATTCTCGACATCGGTTCGGTGGTATACGGTTCCAAGGCACGAGCCTAAACGATATTGATAGTATTTAGTATTTACTGATAAATTATAGTACGGCTTTGCTATATTATTATGAATAATAAATGGATTCACTTTTTTTTTTTTATTGATATACATATTTTATAAACAATTAACCCAGACAGTAATTATTATTATTATTATATGTATATTAACGCCAAAACGGGCAATTATTTGTACATATTAAAAATACGTAAATATCCAAAACATAATAGATAGATAATATAATAAATAATATACAACACACAATAAAATATATAAAACAGTAGTAAATGGATTGAGTAGATGACGAAGAAGCCGAGAAATTTATTTTAGACGCCTTTAATTCATATATGGTGTTTTGACAGATAAAAGTGCTAAACAACAACTCTATATTCTAAGCCAAATAAAGCACACGAAAGCGAGAGCATTAAGAGCCTTACCTCATAATATGAGCGTGATGGCCGAAGCTTCTGGAAAAGAATAACATAATCGACATTATCGAAAGCTTTTTTAGAATCAGTAAAAATAACATGGCCACCATGCTCAATAATTTTAGATACACGGGTTGTCAATAAAATATACTACTATATTAATGGTTGGTGTATTAGGCGCCTAAGCCCGTGTGTTGTTTATCTATAATTGTATGGTTATTACTTATAAAGCTTCTTTTAATACGATTATTAAACACTTAGAAAAATACCTTCACGAAAGGAACGTTTGAAACATGATGTATAAGACATAATATTAGATTTAACCGAAGAGTAAAAAGAGTAACAGGCACAATGGACATTTAATTTAACATATTTTATCATTTAAAACTAGGTTAAAAATACTATTAATTGGTTGTATGTTACCCTATACAATTTGCATGTTATAATAGGTAATACAATAACTTTACTTATACAAAGATCGTTAAGGTACCCGAATGGTAAAAAACAAGGATTTGTGTTCTGTACGCCTTGCTCTTAGGTATTCCTCCGACATCAACGATATTGGGTGTCGTTTTTCTATTACCAACATATTATACAGATAATGTGGTTCTAGAAGCATCCCAAGTTCATTGTCTTCAACTTTCATCGGTGATTTTTGGTTTTTGATTATACGTTTTTCTAATCTGAGACGCTCGTTAATGGTGCACTGATTTTTTTCCAAGCAGCTTTGGTGACTTACTTTGGAACAGCCGGTGCATTTATACACCGGTTTTAGTATATTTATTTTATTGCAATGCATGCATCTGTTTAAACGAAAAAAGAAGGATTTTTTAAAACTGTGTTCTGTATGCATTTTAATGTTGATCGATATGTTAAATAAATTTGTCTTAGTAATTATTAAAATTAATTAATTAATAACTGAATGACTTGTTAGATTCAAATAAATAATATTCGTTGCTATACGCAGTGAAAACGTACCCAAAAAATCAATACAATTCAATAATTTAAATTTTTTTTTTCTTTGCATATCAACTAAATAAACATTTTTCATTTATTAAATAGTATAATTTTTTATAATTTATATATATATATTTAATAAATATATTTATATTTAACCGTCACAGTTTGAGTTAGTTCAACGCAGCCGACTTTGTCGAATAATTGTGCCAAGTGGGGTCGTCTTTAAAAATCCTAAGCATGGTAACAACTGCAGTCAAGCGTGTGTCTGATGCACAATGAACTCAGAAGTCCATGTCCCTGGCACCGCCCTCGAGAGATTAGGCAATACTATTTGCCTATTCGCAGTAGGTATGATAGTATCAACTGCCACTAGAAACAATCCCGATCCATTGCTGCAGAGGTTTTCGGTATACCAAGTAATTATATTCGGGGCTGGGTTTAGGTAAGCACTGTACGTACTAAGTATTATTTTTAAAAAGTGAAAAATTTAAGACATTCATGTGGAACTTAGTATATAGTAAAGAGTTGATTATCTGCATGCCAATTTACGGATGCGTAGGATATATTAAGTCAACTTTATCTATGAAATAAAACTACCTTATAGTAAGCATGAAGCTTATTTTACTTTTATTAAAAATGTTCTTAATGGCAAAATCGATTCGGATATGCATGAAATGAATTTGAGTTCAGACTATATGTTGTTTCTGTGACCAAGGGAAGCCACACGGAACATTTATATATGCATCATTAAATACATTTGAAATATTATTCTTTTATTTAATGTATTAGGTATATATATATATATGACTCTAATCCTAAAAACTAAAAATATATAAGCATTTTAAATCAAAAACAATAATTTTAAATGACCTTGTATAGTTAAAGTTAAATTCAAATAGATGCATAGGAATGTTGCGGCGTAAATAAATTAAGCGTACCTAATAATAATAATAATATTATAAATAATTATCAATTCGGAAATAATTGATAATGGTGATATGTAGTAAAAAATCGAATAATAATTTTACTATTTTAGTAGTATAGATATTAAAAAAATAAATAATTAAATTGATAGAAAAATATTTTTTAGTCAATAATAAGATGAAAATAATTTTAATAGAAAAAAAAAGATCGCAGAAATATACAAGGTATAGGACAAACTATAGTTATACACGTCTGGTTATAAATAATAATAATACGGTAGCTATATTAGCTATATTATTAACTATAAACTATATTAAACTTTACCTACGTGTTGCAAAAAAGCTCTAAAAATGATATTTTTTGTTTTTATAAAAAGCCAAATAATGAACGTATCAATGTTAATAATAATCAAATTTCGGGAAACGTCAATGGTATAGACTTCCCACATTCACCTCCGATTAATCAAATAGTATATAGCTGTAAAATAGTTTAATATCATAGGTCTTGACTTTTAAAACGTGAATGTTCATATTTTGAGATATAATTTCAGAATTTGGGGTGACATTTTTGAAATTCAATGACAATTAAATCTATATTCATTACAAAGTAAAAAGATTTATTAACATTTTTGCGATAAATAATAATAAATATTAACCTTTTTCAAATAGTATATGAGGGATGGATCTAAATTGCATGAAAATAAAGAAAAACCGTCCGATTTTCATTTATGAAATCTGTCCGAGTTACATAGTTATCCTAATACATATGCATTATATCTTTAATCATTAATCATTATAATTTATTTTTTTGTGTTTTCACTTTCCAGAGTTCTAAAACTAATATAATATTTTTAATAATTTTTTATTGATTCTTATTTCACTAATTTTTTTTACTATAAACCAACTATTATAAGAATTTGTTTAGTAATAAAAATATACCTACACATATATGAGTATAAGACACCTTATAATAATTACTACATTTAATAAAAAAGTTATGATTATATATTTTAAATAATTATATAAGAATGAAGTTAAAGTAATATTTCCTTCACCTTCATTTCTAAACTTAGGACTGAAAGTAGTAACTCAATATTTTGTCTTGAGTTTAATAGCACACAAATTAAATAAAATTATGTTAGTACTAATGTAAATCATATAATTCATATGATGGCAATGGGCCCATGTATTTTGGACGACTCTTTTAAGAGATGGCATGTAAATCGGACACTGTTTCTTTTTTATTTTTGGCTTGCAATTCAGCTGAACCGAATACGAGCGTGGGACCAGAGTACTAAACCGCCATAGTTACTTGATCTGAGATCAGTGATCACCTTCAACTTAAACTTACATACTACATAGTCTATAAAAGTGGACCGTATAGGCATCAAATAAATAACTATGTGGCTCTTTCAGGTCAACTTATTATAACGACGTATACAAATTTTACCTAGGGGATCGAAACTGTGTTCAATGGTCGTCTTGAAGACCAGCCTGCGCGGAGTCGTTACATATTTAGTTGGTTTCCAATCCCCAAGACATTAATTTCGTAACAACTACGGGAATTCCCACACCGAAGACCTGCAATTTCACCTGGCCAAAAATGTAAACCATTTAATACGATATTGATGCTTCTACAGATGCGATATACTTATAATATTGTCATTATGTGCTGTATATTATATGCTTAGGTGCGTACATTATTTTTTTATCGTAAAAACGATTGAATTTCACTCTTAAACTGTTAAATGTAGAAACATTAAGTAACTAGGTAATTATAAGCATTATGAAAAATGCTTAAGTAATATGATACGCAATATGAAAATGTGTGACTAATGTAACCGGAATATGGGCATTATTGTATCAAAACTAGAAATTCAATAGCCAATATTGTCGAAAAAAAATTTAATTTAATTTTTAAGGTAGTAACGTTGAATAAGTTTATATAGGCACCTATATGTTCCATATGGCACGGTAATCGTATATTTTTTTTATTTAAAAAAGAAACAATATCGGTATAAAAATATATATATCTATTGTTGTTTTTTAGTTTTTTTAATTTAAATTTATGCATTTAAAAAAAATTGTTTGTTTTCATAAAAAGTTTAAGTAAATGTCATAATCGTATTTTAACTTTACCTTTATTATTACCTCATTGTATTTTCTAAAAGGAAATTATACAGAAAGGATTGGGTGTTATAAAAATAAAAACTTTTCGAAAATGTTTTTTCCAGTTTTTAGTTTGAATTAAAATACATTCGACGAAGTATTTTACTTTTTGCCTTTTATAAAAACTATGAGAAGTAAATAAATTTTACATTTTTATAGACGTTTGTTTTTAAGAGTTGCAGGCGTAGTTACGTAAGTGTACAACGTAAAATCTGCACGATGAAATATTATAAAACCACATAATATAGGAAATGGTTGTTTTTATTGATTACGTTTTATCAATAGACTTATTCGTACATAAAATTATGATTAATTAACTTAAATTTATTATTAAAATTCTTGTTGTTTGTACCTACTTATAAGATATGTTCGTCAGGTGCGTAACAAGGATATTTTAGGGGGGTTTTATGTTTTATTTAAATGCGGGGTATATTTTACACACTTTTCATATTAATATTATAAAATATGAAATAAAACTTATGGAATCATATGACAACATATTTTGTAGAAATCTGAAGAATATTTAGTATGCATAATATGTATACATAAGTAAACTATATTATAGTAAGTTGCATAAATACGGCCAAGGGGTTTTAATACCTAAACATCCCCTGGCTACGTCATTATATTATGCCATAAATTTTACCGCGGTTAATCAATTTGGTCGAAGCAATGAAACATATTAAAAATAATGCCGGATTACCTATACCTATTATCGTATGTTCAGTTTTTAATATTTATCATGGTGCGGGTACACTAAATTTTCAAAATACTTCCATCAATACATACAGATATTATGGTTTTTCTTGATTTAACTTATGTCATATAATTTATTTAATAAATATTTTTCGATTTTATTTTGAAAGGCTACATGTATAGGTGGTAATCAGTTGTGTTGCAGCTATTGTTGTATTAACAAGTACATTTCACATGATGTTGGGCCGCTGAGCTGTAAGCCGTTTGATGACTGGCGATTTGTAATTTACCGTTTCGCAGAAATATTATACACAACTCGACCACTTCGTTATCACCGACACGCCATACCTATACTTAACACGTGATAATAACAATAATAATACGATCCATTATGATCACGATGTTCGTGGTTATGAGACAAAGAATAATAATATGATAAATGGCCCAGCTGCAGAGCTTTGAACAGAAAACCGGTCTCGGACGGATCGTTCTAAAATCACGTCTACAACTCGCGATTAACCGTACACGTTAATAATTAAATTTTTTATTTTGGAATATATTTTACGTCCGAGTAGGTACCTAATTTCTTAAAACGGCGTGTATAAACGGTTTGTGAACTGCAATCGCATATAATAAATAAGAGCCAGTGTAGGTAGACACATTATACATATATGTATATATAACTGATAGATAATAACAATTTTTTTACACTTGGTTTTTTTTTTCTTACAATACATTTAACAATAATATATATATATATATATATAACAAGGGAGTGTGTTCGTCCATTAAAACGGAGTGAATTTCGTTGAATCTTTGCCAAATGTGGAAATTAGGTGGAAAAAAAATACGAATTCATTGTTCCCAAATGAGTTATGAAAGTAATGGTAGCCAGTTTCAGTAATAAACTATTTGGGTTTAATCGCGTATGATTTATACTACTATATACCTAAGTATATACATAGTATTATCTTTGGAAAAAAAAATGAAAACATAAAAATCGTAATTAAAAAACGGTATATCATCGTGTACATAATAAATGCTCAGAAATTCGATGTAACACAATAATAATAATACTACCTTTATACTGGGTACATAATTTATAGTGCACCGTTATTTTATGATCAAAGATTGAACAATATTATTATTAACGAGTATATTTTTTTTTATTTTGAATGAAGTTTTATGTTTTACTGCATTTTAATGCGACAAGTGTTCGATTTAACAATATATTATATGTGTATTGTATATAGTCTGTATATCTAGTATGGATATAACTCAACCATTGATTAAAAACGATTTGTAATTCATCAATGGCTTTTGAGCCATTACAATACACCACGCAAACAGGTACCTAAATAGAGACATGAAATATTATAAAATTACTATTCTAAACAAAGTTCAGTTGTTTTTAGTACAAACACTTTTTTTAAAAATTATAATATAATAACTACAGATTTAAATAATCGTTTATACATTAATCCAATTATAATATAAAAACACTGTAAATTATGAATTCGTTAAAAATTCGATGTAAATTTGAATTTCTTTTTTACCATAACGCTTTCACAAACGATGATAACATTTTATTTTTACGTCGTTTTTTTTATTATTTTTTTTTAATTTTCTCAAACGTTTTAATCTTAATTAACCCGAAGTACCATCTGTGTCCAATTTCCAATCGATAGACATGCTTTATGAAACTTTTGGAGTACTTCAGTATTTTTAAAAGGATTTTTCAGAAAAAAAATACATTATTGTAAAAGCAATAAGTTTCTTGTCCCTACTCGAGAATTTTAAAGCAGTTATTAAATGCGTATAGCTTTTAATTTAAAAAAAAAAAGTTAAATAAAATAAATTGTCGTAATCTTGAGAAAATGTATGTATTGAATATAGAATAATAAAAACAAGGTATTTATGTACCCAATTAGAAAGGAAAATATATAGGAATTATTAATAAAAGACGTGATAAACATTTATCACGGAAACATTTAAAATTTAATTGTTGTATCAAATCCTTTAATGACCAACATCAATCGTTATAACTTATAACTACTGAAGAATTTATAATTTTTCAAATACATCTTATCTCAAAAGCAATTTGATTTATAAGTACAGTTGTTTAGTATAATCTTGGTTCGAATAGATATTTTTATAATCAAATCAACGGGATAACGTCTTTTTACTAACGTTTGCAACATATAAAACATTACATTTTATTCATAAATACGAAATCGAAAAACGTTTATAATATAGAATCATAATGCACTCTATATACTGAGATGAGATTACTCATCAAGATAATATATTATAAGGAGTTGATTGAGAAAAAAAGTAATAAAAATCTTAAAATGGTTTCAAAAAAAGAAAGTATATTGACTTTTCTTTGAAAAAAAAACTGGAGTAAAGGCTGTGCGTATTAAATTAAAAAAAAATCAGAATTCAAGTCTGGTGTTGATGTCTGAATATAGTAAGATATAATAACCAAATCACACACTTTTTAAGAATATTTATAGAGTTTTTCGAGAAGTGACTTTACAGTATACACACACACATAGAGTTTGAGAGGATTTTTAGAGTAGGTAAAATATAAGAACCATTATTTTTTTCCAAACACTGAGTAAGTTTCGATGTTTTTTATGCATTGTCATGAATATTTAGACTGAATTTAACGAGGTAGAAGCATGCGTTGAGGCCAAAATTTACGATCTGGTGTGCAACATAATAAAATACAGTTTCAATTCGCCGGCTTATGATAATCTGCGTAGAGGTTAGGTTTCAATAAATCGATAATACTGTATTTTATTATATATAATTAAATTCGGTTGCTAATTTTTTTAACTGTACACAAAACACATTTAAAATGTATATCAAGCCAACATAATTAACTTTAAATGTTTAAAATCCTTGTATAAACCTAATTGTTGTTTGAATAATATATATATATATATATAGCACTATAGAAGTAGATTTATATATAATTATGTAGTTATTCGCTCTATTATTTTCGCTACTTTTGTTTTATTATTATTATCATTTATTCATCGTTAATTGCATTAATGTTACGGGTTGCAATTAAAATACAAAAAATCATGAAATTAATTAAACTTCAATAATTTATTGTCGTTAAAAGTTTTTTCATAAGATTCAGTAAATACCTGCAGTACATCAATTAATAAACAAATGCCTCTTGAAACGCCGTATTCATTTTTTTAAACATTAATCGATATTGTATTACAATATAACGTTATTCGTTATCCCAGTTACGCTTTAATAATTATTATGTTATTGCATATGACAAACGACGTCATAGTGATTTTAACGTTTATTGTTAAAACTCGTACCTATATACACCAACTATAACAACCGTAAACGAGATATCGTCAGAGATGGAGATATACTAATCAAAAATAGTCAACATTCCGTAGAAGGTACCTATGTAATAATCGAATGGTCGATAGAAACGGTGTACCGTTTATTTTTTAAACACGACTGAAGTCGTTTGTCAACTGTTGTTGCCTGCAGCAGACACAGTTACCGGAAACACGAAGACCGCTATTATTATTATTATTACTATTAAACAATATTGTAATAGAAATAGTAATAATAGTAATAATATTGTAAAGACCTCGTAATATATTTATTAGAAGATTTCAAAATAATCTATAATCTGAATAAATAATTTTAAAAAATAATACATTATATTATACATATAGATGAGAACTAAGAAGACATCAAATAATAAGACATCTATTAATACATTATCTACATGTATTGTATTCTGATCGTGATTATAATAAATTGTTTACGGCGAAGTCGGCGATGGACTTTCTTTCTTTCGGTGTGTTCGAAATCTGTTTATTAAGCACGTTTCCTGACGGCACGCGGATTATGACAGAAAATGACGAGGGTTAAGTGCACTTTGTGTAATGTTTTCCCCTCCGCTATAACTGTCCCAAACACACTTTGCTGGATGCACACGTTATGATGGACGAGTACAATTACACTAATGTAATACAAATATTTACCTACGTCTTTGACGATTTATGAGTTTATATAAACGGATTTTTTTTTTTACTGCGTTGAGACGCAACAATACATGCACAACGTTTCGGACTTGCTCATCGTTGTATTTACTGTTTTCTGAATTAACAATCCTGCAAAGAGGATAATAACGACGCCTATTCGATATTTGCGTTAAATAATTTCTACGGAAATGATTAAATACATAATTATAGTTTTAACAAAATCGTATAAAAATGTTGCGTTATGATGTCATGACTTGTTGTATATGTGTCAAACTATTTGATCAATCTATTGAATAACGTATTGGAGACTCAATGCAGTCAATAGTAGTACAAACATTGCCTAATTTCAATTAGATCAATCAGAGATTTTATCTGTAGGTAATACTATATTATACGCAGATACGCTATCTAACCCTAACCTAACCTATAGGTAATACAATCGCTGTAATAAACTTTTCAATATTATTTTTTTTATTCACTATAAATTATCGTGATACGATAATTATTATTTTAGACTCGATGATATAATATTATAATAGCGCATATATTTTTCATATTAATATTTTTTTTAAATTCATCATAAATTACACAACACACGATTATACGTTTAGATTGTATTCTTAGTATGGTTTTAAGCATACATTTATAATATACATAATAATATAATGTGTATAATATAGGTACTACTTTACTACACTGCACATGTATTTTGTATATTATGATACAATAATATGAAATATGAGGCTGGCTTTAGCTAATATACGTGTTATTTAGATTGTTGTAACTTCCAAAGTTATAATTCTTAATCTGTCAGTAATATAACGAAACGATTTTTCTAGTAATAAACAATCGCGACATACTATGTTGCATAATAACAATAATATTCTGAACCAGTACAGTCATTGGCGTTCCACAGAAATCCAATTCGAGCGGTATGTGCGGCGGAAGCATTTCCGCGTGTAGACCTATCATGCGTAAGGTACCTAAACTGCTTATCTACATTTGGTCGCAAATTTGTTTTATTAATTTCTGTCATCTCTAATTATGATTTTTTTTGTTAAGGCTTGGTATAAATTATATTTCCTAGGGGCCGGTTATACATGTCGTAATGTCAGGGCTTTGAGTACCCATAGCCTACCAGCAACAGTCCTGCTGGTAAAAAAGTACAAAACACATACCTACCTATTATAATCAATATTCAATAATCATGCTATTTTTTCCCTTACAACTTCTGTTCGTTTAAGTATTAAAAGCACGTAGTGTGAATTAGGGATGGCAATATGGAATCCTAGAGTACCTACATAATACGGGTAACGCAGATATATAAATTGTCTGGATATCCAATTTCGGATTTAAAATCAAAACAGGATTTAACGGATTTGTCGAAATGACAGTTAATTTTATTTACATCAATAATAAAACAATATAATAATAATACATTTAAGTGCTTAAAGTCTTATACAGATAGTACTTATTATGTTCATTTTTTTCAATAATTATTAATCCATCCTCGATATGTTCATTTGCAAATACGTTTTTTTAGAATTTTTTCATATATGTCATTAAAATACAAATACTAAAATACTTTAAGCTAAGTAAACCATTTGCCGGTTCAACTTCACGCAGCCATCGACTTTGTCCGATCGATAAGAACCCTGTGCCAATAATTTGCAAATCAACAGCCCATTTTTCGAATTAATCGGACAAAGTCGGGAGGCCAACTTCACGTACATTAGACCATTGATTATATACACACGCGTGTATCAGTTTTTATATCAGACGAATCATCATTTATATACATGTATATTGTATAATAGTCTCTAGGTGTTAACCTAAACACATACATAATAAATATAGTAATCGGATACGATCGTGTAGTTTATTTTCGACACCATACACGAATAAAACATACCTATAACGCATTTAAACTTATTTATCATCATGTAGTATCACGTCCACCAAATCTCACCTGGGCTCCCTCAAGTTCTTCAGATGTATACTGCTATATGTATATGTGTTCATGCAGTATACTATAGCATATATTGTAAATAATATATATACTACAAGCGCGCGTTCTACGAGGTAAAAGGTTCTTCTTGGGGTAGGTATATCTATATGCATAGGCTATATATATATATAATATACAGGAAACGGTGGTCGAAACGTTTATATATACGTGATAGTAATATAGGTAATAGTGTAATACTATTTCACCAAAAGCCCACCCGATCGACGATCGTTATTTTCCCAGATAACATTCGTCCAATAATAATACAAATAATATACCACAATACATCCCTAGTTTCGGAAAATAACCAACCAGACAACTACGCTATTTCACACACACACACACACGCACAATAAACATGTAATATCATGTTAAACTACTTTTGTTTTAAAAGTTATTTTCTAGTTTCGTTCATATTTTACGCCCACAGAATAGGTAGGTTGTAAAAATAATGTTATTTGCAAAAATCGTTACAGCACCTCCGACGGCAAAATGCAATTTTTTACGCCGAAAAAAACAACTGTATATAGGGGAAGACGGAGCATAACCATACAACTAACTTTCAAGTAAAATATGACATTTAAAAATTAAAAAAAAAAATAAACTAAATTTGATTTAAAATATTGTTAGCTACATTATTATATATGTATGAAAAAAAATTTAATTACATAAAAATATAAATAGGTACTTTTAAAATAAATATTATATATGTGTTTGCTCCAATATAGACTTACTTCACAGCAGTTGTTGGTTTCAGATTAATTACTAATTACTAATTTGGAAGAAAAGTACTAATGATATTTCTTCAAAATATGATACATATTCAATAATCTATACTTTATTTTTTTTGATAATTAAAATAGTTTACATTCATATTTCATACTCTCATATCAAATAAACTTAAGTATATGTTTATATCTAATTTCAAAATAACAAAAAAAAAAATTAGTGGTTGTATGCTAGGTTAGGCGATGGTAGTGGGTATTTGAGCGGGAATTTATTACGAACTACTCAAACAATGGTTATCGACGACAATATTAACACGGAGAGAAATCATCAATTTTATTATATTGACTCAATGTTGAGAAAACCTTATCATACGATTTTGCCTCTCGTACGGGATTATCCCGTTTTCCCCTACACCCATTATATTATAGTCATATGTAGGCCTCACACACCATCATCATCTCCGCGTGCACAAAATAATTGCTATAGTATAAGTAGGTACAAACCCGGTGGCTCTCTTATCCCCGACACACTCTCTACAAAATCAATCTTAGTCGATCTCTCTCACTCAGCTCAATGTACCCTAAAATTATATTATTATATATTATTGTACTGTGTTGCTGTGTCTACGATAGGTTAATCATCTACCCGGTGACTGGCTATACCGCAATATTGCAACTGCTGCACTGTTCCAATGGGTCTGCACGTATTATTTGTTATCCATATCCAAATACGACATAAGCGAAACCCATGACCGGAGCACGTGCTGAAATCGTAACATAATATGCATAGACACGCGTAGTTGGAGAATACAGCGAGACATCACAAATCATTATATAGCGCAATAATATTTTGCCGATGAGAGATTTATCGTGGATGACGGGTGTGTTACGCATTATAGCGTACATGTACACAGAACATACCCCCAAAGGTCATCAATATACGCTTACTACGATATTATAGGTATGCATTGTAACCGGACTCTGGCGTATCTGAAGTTCGACCAATGGGCAGCGATTGAATTTGTTTGATACAACTCTTAATAGGCACTCCCCCATACGGTCCACGTATTAATCGACTTTTTAAAATATTCATTTTTTGTTTTGTTCAATGCTGATTTGACAATTGTATTATTATAGTTATATAATTATACATAAATATATTAAAACATATGCTCAACTCTCAGGGCAATTCACTCATGCCTCACTAAAATACTCCATTGATATACCACATTGATTTATAACATCACAATAGTATAAATTCTTAACACCGATTTATAGACTTGTAGACAGATAATCGATAGATATTTAAAACAGTTTATTTGATTAGTAATGAACGCAACTTAACTCTCCAGATTTTAATTTACTTACATACTATGGCATGTAATATTACGTAATATTACTCTTCAACTTAATATCTTGTCAATTTATATTAAAATTATTCAGATTTATTTTATTACTAATCACTTATTTGTAAATCGTTATACAAATTGTAATATTATTATATTTAATTCCAATTTTAGTACGTGATTTAGTTATTATTAAAAATATACTAATATTACACTGACGTATAAAGAATAGTAGATCTCTAAGGAAAATATATTCTCGGTAGATCTATATGAAAATGCTAGCACACCCCTGGCGTGTATATTTATTTTTTTATAGCAACTTATGCACCATCTTTTTACAGTTGTGTTTATAGTAATATATTAATCAATTAATACTAATATAGTAAATAGACAATGTTATATACACTGTTCTTGCAGTACACGATTGACTAAATTGATTAGTACATGAATGGGCACATCGTGTTTCCCAGCTTCATGTGCTAGTTTTATGAGAAAACGGCAATTAACAGTGGACTTTATTATTCATAATGAATAATAATGATAAAAATATATAAACGCTCCGTAACGCCCGCAAGTATGAATCTCAATTTATAACTCATATATTTATTGTAAAATATTGGATACCTTTTTTTGTACAAGGCTTGTTTGACGATTTTTTTTATACATTACCGAAACAAATCTGCACTCTACATTTTTATAGCTAATAGCTATCCAAACATTACACTCCTCACCCGTTACATAGTTTTTTTTTGTGTAGTAGGTATATTATATCTGTATTCTGCATTATAACATTTCCCCCCGCGAGTTGAAATAAAAAAAAAATTTAACAATTTATCAAAAATATTAATAAATCCATTGACGGAATGTATATATAATAATATATGAAAAAGTGAAAACAACGGCAATTCATTTTACAACCATTCTGGTAAAAACAAAAATACAATTCCTAAAGTAATAAATAAATGGAACAGTAAAAATCCTATTTGAAATTTAAATGTATTCACATTTTGGCTGTACGCGATTATTATTAAGTTATATTTTTATTTGACGTTTTACATTTCACAAACATTTTTTTTACAAAAATACTCAAGACATTATTGAGCGTATGTACATTTTTAATTTAAATTTTTTTCCAAGACTTTGTACAATATAATTTATTTTGAATAAGTACATGTTGTTACTTATTAGTATTTTGTATAATATGTGATAAACCCATAGTATAAACTATAAAGTTGTGTAATAAATTCTACACTACATTTAGACGAGTTTAAATTAATTAACGACCTACTTATGTAAAAATATATATTTATGTGCACTGACGTTTTGTGTATATAATACTGAAGACAAATATATTCTAGCCAAAAGTTTTCGAAAGCCAGTTGTGTTGATGCCAATCGTGAACTTTTAGTATATTCCCAGAATTTTCTGCATTTATAATTAAAAACAATTCTAATTCAAATGTATGATACATCTTTAGTGTAATAGGTACCTCCTGCAGATAATGTCCATTACTTTCTGTTAATACATAAAATTGCAAAATTCGCAACTTTAATATTTACTAGTAAGAGTACTTTTATGTTTTAATTTAATTAACTAATTGAAATATACACAAATTCCCGGATCAATCAAAAGAAGCCATCTATTGGTCTATTATATAACTTTGATTAATCCACGATAACACGAGAAAAAATAATGAGAGAATAATGGTTAATAATCAAATGGTCTGTTGTAAAGTAAATTTATAAAAATCTACGATTTAAAATTTTAAAAAAAATTTAATCATAACCATAAATATTATACATATTTTAGGAAAACAAAAAATATTTAAATATATAATACACATTTTAATATTTAAATCCAACGTCATAATAACCAAAATATATTATGAACGACTATATGTTATTAGTGTATTTACATTTTGAGTAAAGTATCCAAATAACAATCTAACATTTTAACTATAAATAAACAACTGCCTTTTATATTGATTTATGATAAATAATATTTCTTATAATTTCTATTTTCTTCCATTTGTACACATTAATTTACGTACACGTAAAAAAGAATCAGAGAAAAAAATTCATATACAAATCATTAATATTAATTATTATTTATTAAGAACTGACCATTGTATATTACTTTTTTTTAGGTTCTAAACTTTATTGTATTTACATATATTCATTAAATTATAGTCGTTGAATATTAATGAATTACGAATGAATATTTTATGACTATTGGAATTAAAATGCACGGTGCAATTAACACTGCAAGATTGCGATAAGTATTGAGCAGTGTCATTTTTAATACAATTAAATTTGATAAGCATTCAAATCTAATAATTACATTCCAGCAATGAAAATAATATCATGTATTTAAAAAATAAATCTTTTAATCGCATTCTCGTAGTATGTTTATATTTTAATCTTTATATAATACTGTTTATTAGATTTAATGTGGTATTCAATAACGTTAGTCCGGCTATAATTTTTAGTAACAGCACGTCACCACGATCTATGGTTATGTCTATACGATACTTTTTGTGTATACAACATTATTATTCAACCAATAGTATTACAATTGTATTAATATACTATACAAGTACGTCCGTTGACCATTTGCCTATAATTTATAGTAATTATCACGTAGATGGCTATAATTATTCAATTATAATAAATAATTATTCATAAAAAAGGAGTGACACGACAAGGCGAATTGATCATCTTTACAGTTTACAGATAGCGTTGAGTAATGACACAAGTAGTACCTATACAGCTGTATCTATTATTACGCACCTATATATTTTAATGAGAAAACTGTTCACTTGTAATATTATCAGATGATAATTATTAATTGTTATGACGACTGACTTACTGATTTCTATACATTGTATATTATAAGTACCGAGCATAGTAAACAGTTAACTAGTGCTCCAATTGATTTATAACGTTATACAGTTCAGTATGAACCATATTGGCTATATACCAATAAATTGTATAATACCTACTATAATAGCTGTTCAGATTTTAAAGAGATAATTTAAGTATTGGATTTTGTAACTTCTGAGAACTGTGATGAACAAATCAAAGTATTTCTCTTTTACATTTTACATTTATTATTAACCCAATATGCTAATATTATATCATGTTTCGTCGTTTTGAATATAATGTAAGGCAATAAAAAAGTCGTTTGTATAATAAAGTAAGAATATAAAAATCGTCTAAATACTCGTAGCACTCAAGTTAAATTATTTACATACTCGGAATAATATTAAATAGATAATTTTTTTTTAAACACGAACATGTTGTAAGTTTTATCAATATTAAAAATTCGTTTAGTAATTTTAATGGCACATTATTTTTTAAAGAGTTCGAATTAGTGTATATCATGTACATTTCATATAAGAATATAAAACAGCATATTAATAATAATTGAAATATATATTAATTCAGTACCTACTATTTTTTATATATAGTTCACCAATGTCGAGTATTTAATAAGTAGAACTTTTTTTTTTAAATAATCTATTTAAGTATAATAAATAATTGTTTTTATTAAATAGCTACTGAAAATAGTCCAACAAATGCATATATAACTTGTGGTGTATAGGAATAAAATCTTGCACAATATACAATCCATATGTTGTATACTATATACAATAAAAGTAAATGTATTGCGAGAAAAAAAATAACAAGTCGTGATGGCATGATAGAAGGCGTCCAGTGATACTACAACTATTTAAAGAATATCAGCTGGGGGTTTAGATTTTTATAAATTAAGTGAAGATAACGATTATTTTGAGACAACGAAGAGTCTGGTAATGTGTAAGAGGAAAGATTGGGAATAAGAAGATTTGTAATCGTTTTTATAAAATCCAGTAGTTAGAATGTGATTTAGTATCAATGCTATATTTGTGGCTTGTATATAGGCACAATCGATTTGATAAAAGTGATGTATTTTATGTTTAATGATACATTTTATTCAAATTGTTAAGCCAGCATGAGAAACTCTGTCAGGATGGCCACAGTGATATATTAAGTAACCCGAAATATTGTAGGAAGAGTGTGGAGTTAAATGAGTTTCACTTGTAAATAGTATGTCGACGGACTTGAGAAGAAGGCGATAAGTTGATTTTTTTTGTGAGTTAATTCGTTTGCGTTCCATAGGAAGATTGAGATATGTTGATGGACATTACTTTATCTATTTGCCATTATTAGAAACAATTAATTTTGATATGACAATAGTGAGCAAAGAAGTTAAAAGATTGAGACCTAATTGATTTAAAATCATCATCAAGAATATTACCGTTGGTAAACAATATAGTCGAGAGTGAGGAGTAGCAAGAGAGTTAAAATTATTGTGGATGTTTTAATTTGTTGCTTGGGCATTAGACTTTGATAGCTGTGAGTACATATATAAAATAGTGTTTAAATCAATAGGTTATACATTTGAATCTGAGCAAACAAGGTTGGGATGATCTGGACATATTTTTTTAGATCAATGTGAAGCTTGGAATAATTTATAGGCTGGACTTCCCCTGTAGTATTTTGGACGGCTATTAAACAAAGAGCGCATTTGGCAGGCGGGCTTAAAGATTTTTGACAGAAATTTAAATAATTAGGTTTTCCACAGTGGACAGTTGGTATTATACAGTGGCTACGGTATAATTTTATATGACCAATACCTTAGCAATGGAGACATTGGAGTACTTTTTGCGATTGGCACGGGGCTTTTCGATTATACTTTTAATGTTATATAGAAGGTTGATGTAAAATCTTAAATATATCTTTGTTATTTGTAATAGACTACAAATTAACAAAAATAATGGAAGTGATTGTTTTGTATATTTAGGTATATTGTTATGACCAAGAGCTGAAAGTACTTTTTTGATTTAATTTATTAGAGTTCATAATTACCAGACTCTATGCTGTTGATGAAAATCGGTGGTGGTGGTGGTGGTACAGAGTTTACTGCATCCTGATTATTGATTCATTTGATCTTTCTGGTCAATAGATTTTGAGAATAACAGGAATTGATTTTGCGAGACATACTTATTGGTTACATTTTTTTGGATTTAGTTGTTATGAAGGTAATTAAAGGGTTTAACTTCAGTAGAGGTAATAATGTGATATGTCTGTTATTGAAGTCAGATTGTGTTAATGGGACTGGTTAGAGACTTGACAAGCTCTGTATACGAAATTTTGAAATAATTAGTGGAGATATAATTTATAAGTATAATATAATTTTTGTGAATGGACAAGTGAATCGTTGATAACACTAATAAAGTTTGTCACAAGATGACAATACGTACTGGCCCGTACGTAAGCAACGCCATTATATTTCATCTAAGAATGAATCGCTTTTGCGCACAAAGACTAAGCTGCTGATCACTGTCTGACCCGCCAGACTAGTATTATATAGCTCACTACGTATACAGCTGCAGTTTCGTGGTGACCGAAACCAACGCTCGCAGTGGAGCCCGTTTTATGACGAGAATGCGCGAACAAGACGAGTTTTGGTCGGCCGAGCGATTCATTCTAAAATGGAATAGAGTATATCTATATAATTAATTATAAATTAAATATAAAGATATAGATTCACTGTATAGCGATTAGTCACTTGATACTCTTGGTACACCTGAACATATTTTTGAAGAAAAACAATTTGTTTTAAATTATACAAATTGGTAAGGTACTCAAATATAGTGAAAAAATGAATCAAAAAAATATTTACAAGGTATGTTTCTTAATAAATGGTCGTCACAAAAAAAAAATCTTTAAAATATATTTTATAACACAGAATAGATTAGTGGTTGTTTTTAAATTACGACCGACGTTCATAAAGTCTAGCAGTGTGTTTCGTATATAATTAAGGTGACATTGTAATAATAATAAAACAATTATTATAATTTTTTGGCTTAACATATGTCAATATAAATGTTTAACTATAGTGTTTTATCAGTCATCATTTTATACAATATACATAATATATTTATATACAATAGTCAGCCTTTTGCTTTCCGAGTTGTTATAATCTATTAATCGTTTTGTACATATTATTATACCTATATCAGAGGTTCCCAAACTTTTTAGCTAATGGTGCACTTTTTTGGATCAAATTCAGCTGCAATTTTTTGCTGTGATATTACAAGAAACGTGAATAACAAACTAACACTAGTTTTCATAGATAACCAAAAAGCCCGTTTGCCTTAGCAAAAATATCAACCAATTACAAAAGTTGACAAAACTGACAGAGCCGATCTGGGAGTTTAATATTATCTGCATTTACGCGGCTTATTGGACCAGCAGAGACCTGTAGGAATATATATATATATATATATATATATATAAGAGGTGGATATTTTGTTGAATGTTAAAAATAATTGGACAAAAAGTCCAGATACAAGTTTTGGTAATTAAATAGAATCAGTATTATGTAACATTATTATTACTATAGTTAATAACTGATAGAAACAAATTATTTTTATAAATTGAAAATTGAAATTAATAAAAAATACTAATACATTAAATTGTAAATAATTTATTTTAATTTTTGTATCGGCCGTGGTTCTTTTATAGAATTTATGCTCACGATGCCATTAGGGCAATACGATGACAGTTTGGAAACTACTGCATTATATTATATCGGATACCTATTATCAGTCTTCTACAGTAGGTAAATACAATATGTAAACATTTTATAATTCAATTAATTTTTTTTATATACATCTGTGGTTCTTTACTCTTTTATCAGTTTTTATATTATATCAATAAAAACGTTTAATATAGCATTACAGAAAAAATATTATTAAATCACGATTCTTCAGGTAATTTTATTCGGTGATCGTAATTTGAAGTTATTATTATACAATTTGGTTGGAACGTGGCCCTTGGTAAATTTCTTAACGTCCCGCCGACCTAATCGATGTTCATGTTCATGCATAGTTGGGTAATAATGAGGTCATTTTGGTGATGATATGGTTCTATTTCACATAAGTGAAACCGACACAGTGATTTCTTTTATTGTTACTTTATATTTTGCACTTGGAAAGGAATTGAATAGAGAAACATAACTTTGAGGGTGACACTGAGTGACATTTAATTAACCGAGTGTATTATTATGTAGGTAAAATATAGTACAGTTAATATATTATTATAAAACATAAGTGAATAATATTATGTTAAAATTTTTTTTTGAAAAACCATTTTTTGTTCTTATATTCTTTCTTAAAAATTATAAAGAGAGTACTTTTATGACAGGCTGACGTTTTAAAAATACTGAAAATAATATAGAAATAAAAAATAATAAATTAACAAATTTTGAAATATTTTTCAGGTAATTTTTTTCACAGAGCTTTTTTACAATTTAATACACAATAATTATCACTCTTTTCTAATACCTGTAGCTGTAGCCTATAGAAAAAAATTAAAGTATTATATATTCTGAAATTAAAGAAAACTACCTATACCTTAATTATTGTCAAAATCATTAGTAATTACGAGGAATTTGATAGTTTATTTTACTGTATTGTCTAATACAGTATCATAAGTTATACTTTTATTCTGTTAAAGGACACATTCGTGCAAAATTAATTCACCAGATAAAGCCAATTTATGTGAGTCTTTGTGGTACTTTTAGCGTTATTTCATGAAAACACAAAACTCTATTTAATAGTATCTACCTTGTAAATTATAGTCCAGACTTCCAGAATGGCAGAGTCTCATACATTTTTATATATTAACGGCCTGATATAATACAATTACTTATAGTATTATACATTTATACGTCTATTTATATAAGCTATAAAGATTAATTAATATTTAATAAAATTATTTAATAAAATATTTTTATTACTAATAGTAAATAGTAATTTTATTACTACTGTTGGCATTTTCTCTCCACGTGTCATCTAGTGATCTACATATTAAAATATTTCTTAATAGTACAGTTAGTTTTAAGTGCAGTTTTTGTCTGCGCCCTTACTTAAATTGTCCAGCTATCAAAAATAGGAAAGGAATGCATTAATAATATATTCTACTTAAATTGACGATAACTGTTTTTTTTATTATTATTATTTATTAAATTTTAATAAATAGTTATTATAATACAACAATTATAGCTTACAGCGCAAAGATAATATAATTTACATAATAATAGTAGATAATGAATCATAATAATAACGAAATAGTTATAAAGTAGACGATATACATAGGTATAAATATAAATCGGAGACTAATTAAAATGTACTATATAGTAAATGATTATTGTATTATATGAAGGAACAATGAAAGCTGTTAATGAAGGTAATAATATTGTGGAAATATTAAAAAAGAATAGATTAAAGAAATAAATTGGGTTTAACGATAAATGTGTTTAGAGTGGAAAAAAGAAGGAAAATTAGTGGACTGATTTTTGGGTTTAAGTTTAAAATGAAATTTGATAAAATATTAGAGATGGTTTCTGAAGATAAATTCTAGTTTTTAGTTGCTTTTGCATATGGTTTCTTTTTGGATTGAGGATGAACATCTGGAACCTTGGTTACCTATAGCGGAACATTTGTAGACATTGTTTTTTGCTTAAACGTTGTTTGATAGAATAGAGCGTTTATTGTCATGAGAACATTTCAGTTTTTTGATAAGAGGATTTTCCCCACTAAAAAAAGTGTTTTCAAACACAAAAATTAAAAACTAATTTTAAAAACATACATAATTTATTGTAAAATCAATACATTCTTTGGTCCGCTCAGTATTTAAAATTAAATTCATCGATTGAAAATTAAATTAAATTATAATCTGATTATAATTTTAACCTTTTAGTTAATTATTTATTTTATTTTAATTTATTCAAAACTATGATATTTAGAATGTCTGTAGTGGACATCGCCATATTTTACCAGTATAAAACGTATTTATTTAAATAGATGGCCTATAAGTGTAATATCAATATGGATTATATATGTATAATTATATGCATGTAAAAATATAATAATATATAAGGTATATTTATTTAATAATGTAGTCATCAGTCAGAAATGTTTGGTACGACTAACAATTACAAAGATATCACAGCAATAATAGTTTAACAAGACAGTAATATGGCTGACATGCACAGTCTGTGCATATATCTACACATAAGTAGTACCTATAAAATAAATTGTATATCTATAATTTCTATAGATATATTCAATAGAGTTTCGCGTTGTCTTTTTGGAAGGTCATCGCAAAAAAAGTAAAAACGTTGGACGATGATAATAATAATAATAATAATAATGGTTTTAATGTTCGTTACCTAACACGTCGAGAGGTGCAAAACACGGAATAGATAATATAAACTCAAGTCACGTACCCTCCATGCCGAACACAAGCACATAAATGAGAGACACCTTGGCAAGTGAGTAGATAGGTACCTATTATATAGTATTATCATATTATCAGCTACCTCCTGTAGATAGGACGAAAAGAAAATATTTCCGATTGGCGATTTATGCGTGTGAGTGGTGAGGGGAGGGGAAACGGGACTCCTTTATTATTATTAAATTATTGCTGGTATACTGTAGCCGTTGCAATATTATTTTGTGTATATGCAGAAAATCGCCTGTCATTTTGTATTACTCGTCTGGTGTAGCTGTATCTAAACGAACGAGGTATTTATTATTCCTCGTGAACAAAATCATATTTTATTTTGAGAAAACGCTGTTGTGCAGCAATATATTATATATGCGTCTATTATAATAAACAGTGTGGTTTTTTTCATCTCTAAATAGTCATTTTCAAGGTTAATTTATGTATTTTTGAAAAAAAAGAGTGTTAACACATTAGTTTTGCTATTTCTTATGGTTTTAATTTTTAAGATTTTTACCCTTCTTAAATTACAACATTAAACCTATATTTTTTGTTTCATAAGTATTTCGATGCAGAAAATTGTTTATAGAATTTCGATACACAGTATAGTTTTTTTTACCGGAAAATCGGTTTTATTTCACTTTTATACTTTCACCAACTAATTTTTTTTTTTCAGTTATATAATTACCATTTGTGTTTTTTTTTTTTTAATTACACTAAGGATTACCTCATAAATATGTAAACTCGTAGGTATAAATTATATATAATATGTGAATATGAACCAACCGCCGGGATAATAAAACCTTACTAAAGTACAAAATGCTCACCAGGATTTACATAACCTCCGGGCAATTTCCAAAATGGAATGCTATGCTCTTTGACGACTAACAAATGATCGTCGCGTATCACTAGACCTCCCGCACCTATATACGTATGAGGGGAGTCTACCGTAGATGTGCTTTCACCCCTTAAACGTTTGTACATCCACAGTTCGTTACCGTCCGGTGATGTTCTGTGAAACAGGAAATTGTTCTAGAACCAAACACAATATATTTTATTATGTACACGTGTGGTTGGAAATCCTAAAAGCCAAACAAAACGTTAATATGTTATGTAGGACTTAGAAATGTGTCAAAACACAAAGCCCGGCAAGTTTCAGAAGTATTACCTTTTCAATATAAAATGACATGTTGTATAGAATTTCAGTTATATTGTTATTATTATTATTTTTTTTTTTTATAAACATTCAGTGACGAGATATTCATGATGGAAAAAACATAATATAATACAATGTTGTCATTCACAACAAGTTTTTTGATGATAAATTAATCTTATGACATTTCTTGAGTTCGGTTATACACAATTCGATATTCGTATCTAATAAGTTTGAGACTATTTTGTTCTATAATTTGAAATTTAGTTTTAAATTTATAAAAAAAAATTATGGTAAAAAGGTGAATTATAGGTAAATATTATGTTTGATAAGTATAATAATATATACATTAAATAATTAATTCAAATTTACATTATTTTAAATTTTGATTTTTTGAAGGGATATTATTTTTATCTTTAGCAATATAGGTAAATATATATTTTATATTAGAGATATTAATATAATATTATATTTAAAAGCAAAAAAAAAAATAGCATACATTTTTTTTATTAATATTATATTTCATAAAAAGATATGACTAGGTTATTATTTATTTTATTAAGTAGGTATCTATAAAACTAGTATTGGGACATTCAAAAATATGATAAATACCTAGTAAAGTAATATAACTTAATTATATTATATTTCATCAAAAAAAGGTTAAATAGAACTTATATCTAATAACTATTTATAAGTAATCGAGAAAAAGAATAGTTTACTTCTTTCGCGAAGCTAAAAGTTATAAAAGTAATTTTATCCTCAACTTTAAGTTTATCAGGAAAGTAAATTTTAATTCTACTCATACAGTATTCTCAAAGTTGTGAGGCATTGTCTTTAACTAAAGTTTTTCACGACTGAACGATTATAAATGAAGGGTCTTAGTAGATAACATACTACTGTTTTATTTACCATATTAAATTCTGAATATAATTTAAAAAATAATTATAAATGGAACTTGGAAGTAACAATTTTTTTAAATATTTGCAGCAAACAATTTAAAAACTGAATAATCTTACTATGAGTTGGTATTAAAAAAAAAAAAAACTAATAAACTGTTATTGAAGGATTTTTTATTATTTAGTAGGTCCCTATTCTAACTCGAACACAGTATATTGTATATATAAATATTAAATATACATTTAATTTTTGATACAAATAATAAAATATAAATCAATATTCATTGTGGTTGCATAATTACATGTCTACATATAGGTATTATAATAAAGTTGTATAATGCGTATTGTGTATGTAAACATATAAACATAAACAGTTAATTATTAACGAACTAACGATATAGTATTATATAATTTGATTATTCTAAATAATTATCTTAAAATATATAATATTATTATAACTAATATTAATGGTTTGTCAGTTATTTATTCAAAGTTTAAACAAGGGTAACCTATATATATATATTATTTAAGAAGAATGTTATTCAGATTTCCGAAAACTCAAGATTCATGAGAGGCTGAGTGGAAATTTAAAGGATTATGATGTTTGTATAAAATAAAATAAGGTTATACTTGGTGTTTTTGTCTAACTATTATATTCGTGCCAGCTCTTTATGAGTTTCAGACTTTCAATGCACACTTTAGGATTGTATTGTTAAGAACTTCTTACTTTCGCCAATTCCGAAATCCAATGCGCATGCTGCCGAGCTATCCGGAACCACACCATGTGCACCTGTTCATCCGTCGACCATTTAATTAGAGATCCTGAAAAAATAATGGTTTTTTGAAAACGTGTTAAACACAAGTTCCGAAAAACGTGATCGAGCCCCATATGGCGGCAACAACCCTTGTGAGAGGAGGGTGAGTGGCTTAGTATAAAAAAAACAACAACAAAACTGAAGGGGGTGAAGTTCAATTTCGGGGGCTGCGTCATGTTGTGGCGTGGAAAGTAGATAGAGGAAAGGGGAGGAGCGAGAGAGAGGTAGTTGGAGAGAGCGAAATGGAGGGAGGATTAATGTAGAGTACAGAATCCCCAGAGTATACGCGTACACGCTCTCCTGGCCCAGGGAATAAATCACAGATTAACTTGAAGGTTCGCATTCAAATTTATGTCGATGGATTGTAGTGGTATAAGGGAAATATGGCAAAAAAAAATTTTACACATGCACTGCATATATGCGTGTATAAATGTATATTATATATTGTTGTGAATCAGTTTTGAGCAAAAAGTTTTGTTGGTACGGCGGGAGGGGAAAAGCTCGAAGCCGATTATGTACAAGTTTTAGTTGCTTGTTAAAAATATGTTAGTATGAATATCATAAACTACATTATTGTCTGTATTTTTTAACATTGACGATTTATTTCTTAATGGTAATGTTTATTTTTCAAACTTTACTTAATACCTAGGAACTCTGGCAATTCATCAAAAACGGCAAGTCTTAATCGTCGTTTCACTCGCAGAGGATTTGTACATAATTAACGAATTTATTATCAAATGGCATCATAAAAATAAACATATGGCATACAGAAGCAGACAAATTGCCGATTTTAGTACATTTTTAGAGGTAAAAAAAAACTACAAAGCGTTAAAAAAATTAATAACAAATGTTTCCGGTTATATGTTTACCAATGCCTATTTTTTTGTCGTCTCGCTATTTCTAATCAACATGTCTGTTTTAGTATTTCAAAATTGTTTGATCGATTTATTTTAATTTGTTAATTGTTACCGCAGATTAATGTGTTTTAGACACATTGTTTGACATTCAATTGTAGCATACCTACTATAACAAAATTAAAATATTTTTTTGTTGACAGCAGTATATAACATACAACACACAAACGAGTTTTACGTAACAATATTATTGGTCATTTTATACCAAAACATTTCATTTATGTCACATCACTTTATTAGTGGACACGAAATATTAAGTGTGAAATACAGTAAATCGCAAAATAAGATAAATGATTATTTTGTATTCGTGGGTTGACAATAATGAATAAACGGTGACAAATACTAGCGATGTAATGAAATTCACTAAAAATAAACAATTCAAATAATGAAAAAAATTAAACCATGTAGCTTATGTAAAGAATTGCATTAATATTATAATAGTACCTATCTATAATTATAGCTGCAGTACCTAAATCAATATTTAACAAATTAAATAAAATAATATCTATGAATGTGTTTTTGTAAGTATTACTATTCTGCACATCATATATTAGTATTCGGTATTTAGTGAAGGATTTCATTAGTTTTAGTAGTTTTACTTAATATATACACTCGTATATATTAAGTTTCGGTATCGGATTTTCCGACTATTGACATTTGGCTATATATTATTCTGTATATATATATATAGCATAATGTGTATACATTAATATCTTGTTTTAAAAAATATGGTATTACAATATTAAGTAATGAGTGTATTAAAATAATATCACTTCCAACAAATAAGTTTTGAAAAAAACGGTTATTTAAAAGTTTGATATAAAAAAGAAATAATAGGCATTTTAGATTCTGAGCAGAGCGAAGAATGTATTGATTTTACAATGTTATATGTTTTTTTTTGTGTCTATCATCACGTTTAAAAGCAGTAAAAATGCTCTGATTACCTTCATCGGCAAATTTTTCCGGTAAGAAAGTGAATATAGTTGGTACTTTAGAGGAGGGGGTCAAAAGTAAAAAATTTCCCCATAGTTTTCAAACGCGTCAGGAAAAACAAAAAAAAAAAAAAATTAAGGGAAAAACGAGAATTTTAACACGAAGTCAAATTTTGACAAAATCGATTTTGTTTTTTGGTGTAACATCAAAAGTAATCACAGTAGATACATGAAATTTTCACAAAATGCTTATATAAGAAATTTCCATACACAATAAAATTTACAATTTATTTTGACTTTTTTAAAACTATTTATAAGCATAATCAATTTTCTGTTTTTTTTTTTTTTATTATTATCAATAAAATTTTTTTCAATCGGCCAAAACACTTGAAAATGTAATACAAGGCTCTTCATAACTTGTTACAAGTAAAAATTAAAATTTCCACAAAATACATAAAAATCACGAAAATATGCAGATTTTTTAATTAGGAAATTTATAAAAAATTTTCTATTTAAATCTAAGATTTGAAAATTTAATACGAAATTCTCTATAAGTTTTTCTACCTTTTTAAATAATAAAAAGTTTATCAAATTAATATTTTATGTACGTTTGAAATTAGACATTCGATATTCATCAGTTTTCTTCGGGATTGATTTTTTTATTTTGATGCAAAACAAAAAGGAATAATTGTAGACATTTGAAAATTTCATCAAATGTTTAAATTACCATTTTTTATACACCAAAAAATTAAAAAATATTTTGACTATTTTTGAGCCAACTGTAGGCCTACAGAGGCCTAAGAAATTTTTGGTTTTTTTTAAATATTGATAAAAAATTCGTTGGGTCAAATTTCTTAAAAATTGAATATAAGATTTCTCATAAGTTGTTAAATTAGCAGATTAAAAATAATAAAAATACATAGACACACAATTTTTTTATAAACATTTAAATTTCAAATGTTGATCAAATTTATCAAAATCTTGAATGTTTGCAAATTATTTAGTAGTTAAAAATGTATAACACAATCAGTTATTTTTATAGCTAAAGATTAAAAATTTAAAACAAGATTTTTCATAAATATTTAATTGTGTAACCAAAAAATTAAAAAAATGTATTGAATAAATACATTTTTTATAAATATTTTAAGCTCAAATTTGGACGAAATTAGATATTTAAATGAATAATAACAATGTTATTTATTTCGTTGTAATTTAAAAATATTTTTTGTGGGTGCTTGAAGCTTTTTAAATATATTATTATATGTTATACATTTAATTACATTTTTATTTGCATTGTTTCCTGCAAAAATTAATTAAACCTACTGTATTATTAATAGTAAAATGAATTATTTTAATAGCAATATTTTAAAATACATTTAGTTATGTAGGCTGACAGATCGTCTTTGCTCAGAATCGTTTTTTGTATACAATGATTTATATCATTGAATACAAATTTAACACATCCATGAAAGCGACCCTCCACTCGATATCTACTGTACAGCAGAGCGGTACCCATTTACCGACCTTTTTATAACTGACCGTAATTAAATTCAGCTATTGAATTAAAAATACTGTTTGTTTCTACTTTTCAGTTGAACTTAAAAAAAGAGGGTGGCATTTCGGAACATTAATTTCACTGTTGGGCACTTGTCTTGCTTATCTCGCTTCAGTCGCGTGGAAATTGCATTTAGGATAGGTCACTTGGTTGGTGTGTTGTCTTTTTAAATCCTAAAACGATTAATCATCGAATTCTAAAAACAATTCTAAACGGAGCTTTTAGTGTTTTATAGGTTACAACCATGAATTGTGTGGTTTTTATTTTATCGCAAAGTAATGAAAAATTTTAAATTTCGACACACTGTCCAAAGTACAATCTTCGTTCAATTTCCGGTCGATCGAATATTCCAAGTTCTACCAGACAGTTTTAAATTCAGTCTACTATCTATTATACTAAAAATAATAATGATAATAAACACGTCAAAGATAAGCCAATAGCTTTCTTGATATGCTCTGATGCTCAGTATTTAAATATAAATATAAAACTAGCTTAAACATCTATTTTATATCAACGTTTTTTTTTTTATTTATAGTGTTAAAAATATAATAAATGTTTTATGTTATAATAACTTTTGAAACCATTCATAGGTCAAAGAACTATGTATAAAATAATGTAAGGTATAATTTTTTATTAACACCTACTGGTCTACTGCAGACAGTGTTTTTGACATTCAATATTACTCTTGATTTTCATCGCATTTTACGCATATTGCCCAACAGTTTTTTAGTAGAATTTTCGTAATGTAAAACTATTATAATATCATGTGGCCATATGTGGGATCTATACGGTTTACACAATATGAGATACATACAAGTTTTTTCTATCAAAACATTTTGTTTCTAAATTTCTTACAAACGTCAAAACCATAACCTAAAATAATAGTGCTCTAAAAATCTATAGTCGTTTTGAAATGTACGGCTCAAGAAATTTATGTCAAAAATAATTAAACTTTATTATTTTCAAAAACAAAAACTATCTATATATATATATATATAAATACTAAATGGCTGGCTTAATAATATGTTTCACTATGAATATTTCACGGTAATTTTAGTTAATAATTTAAAAATAAAAGTACGTACTTTTTAGGTTATATAGAATTATTCAGTAGCATTAATTAATCTAACTTAAACATATACGATAGGTTAAACAAATATTTATGTTTGAAACATTATTTAAAGATATGGCTAAATTAAAAACGCACACATACATTGTATATACATATAAAGGTCTTAGTTTTAAATGGAATAAAAGCTAATTGAATCATAAACAATTGTTGTACTTTGGACTATGCTCTTGAAACGTTTCTTGATACCAATTAATTCATCAGAAGTCAAAACCTTCAATTACTGTAGCCAGTCAGCCGCGCCGTTAGTATTTTCCATTACTCTACTCTGATTATTATTCAGTTCACTTAATATGGGTCTCGGTGGTAAATGGTAATAAACTCGTGTGAATTAAAAATGATCTGGTTTTGGTCCCAGCGTGGAACACGAAATTAGACTAAAACACTAATTTTTAGGGTCCATAACTTACGTATATGCCAATACCGAAAGTATTATTATTGTACATGTTATTTCTATATATTCAGATTACACGAAAAATAAAATATTTTAATGAAACGAGAGACGAAAATATTTACATAATTTTATCAAAATATCCGACAGGCTATATAATGTATACCTACTATTCGGAGTGAGTGGTATTGAGCGCGGAGAGATTACTCATCCGAACGTAACCACTTTAGGGCGGGAATGCATTTGAGAGGGTTGCGGCGTTTAATCAAATTTGTAGCGAATAGCAATATCTCCTCATTTTTGCAACACTAAATATATTATATACCTATAGTTTTATATTCCAGAACATAATATCATATTATAATGTACTCGGTGGCCAACATATAGTTATTATACGACATACCAACATACGATATAAATTCGATATATCGCGTGTTAATTTGTGTTGTACGCATATTCACATTATTTTTGTTAAAATAAACAACATTTACTTTATTAAAAAAATTTCATCGTAAGTGTTTTTCAGCGATTAAACTAACATTATGAATAGGTGTACTAACCATGTAATGAACAAAACAAAATAATCATGATCAAAGGTGTTTAAACAATCGACTATTGCAGTATACTATATAATAATAATAATAATAATAAATGTATTAGGTTTGTCGTTTTTGAGTTGTGATGAAAGGCAAACCAACGTGAAGTAGGTATTGAAAATCGATTTTTCAGGAATAGTTTATTTGTAAAATAAATAAGACTTTTGAGCTCGAAAAAAAAACCGTAGAAAAAGTAGTTTTCTATTGTCAACCAAACTACAGCAAACAGTTCAATAAAATTGTTTTAGTTTGTTCTCATTTTGGACTTTTGGAGATAATATTACAATTTAAAAATGTGAATTCAATGCTCTGGAAACGGGAAAAAAGTCCCAACGACTTTTCGTAACAAGGTATAGGTATAATTTTATATTTATTATATATTTTAAATTGAGCGGCAAAAAAACAGTCGATAAGTGTCGTCCGTATTAACATATCCTGCAAAACATAAAAAAAAAACACTACGAAGTCTACAGGGACCTTTCAAACGAATTATAATAACGTGTAATCGCAATACTATATTATTGTAATACATTTGATACGTTTATTCCGAAAAACATATATCGAACGAGATTGGCATAATAATCATTGTATAACAGGTATATATTATTATAGTGGAAGAAGCCGTTCTCGTCGGATCGTCGTATGATAATCAATGCTGCAGCTGTATTATTATTCTACGGCTGTGTTTTAAGTATTTTGTAGGTATACAACGTGAAAACCGTGGCACCCGGTGTTGATGACGGCGTTTTTGTGAATCGGGTACGGTTCAAGTGCGACGACGCCACCGCGGGCGACTTATTCGCGACACGTCTCGTAAAGCCCGCTCGTGATGGGCATGGGGCGTGGGTGACGGGTTAGCCGGGGGGGGGGGGCGGCAGCAGAAGAACGCATAATCTTGGCGCGGTTAATAGATCGGCAGTGTTTGTTGTCACTAATATGTATAATGTATAAACGTACCTACAGGGTGATCCATTTAACACCATGGCTATAATACTAATTTTCTAAGTAAATTGTTTTGTTTTTATACAGTTTGAAGTCGGTATTTAGAAGTTATGTATCCCTATATTTTTACAAAAAATTTTAACATAGTAGAGGTTATTACGATTTGTTTCATGGCAATCTATATATATTTTAATTTTACGATCGGAAATAGAATTCTTTTTTCAAGCATTTTCATGTATGAATATCGAATACTGAATACGTTTTTTATTTTATTGACAAGCATTTAAAGTTTAGATGAGCAGTCGAGTAAATAAAAACAAGCCGGAGAACACAAACGTTACACAAGGTTAAACGAAAGTTGTTTTTCACTACTCTGCTCGTCTAAACTATAAAATAATTGCATATTCATAAAAAATAATTGTACTCATTCAGTTGTACTCATTTATATTTAAATAATTTTTAGAAAAGTATTCTGTTTCTGCAGATTGCAGTTAAATTAAAAATATCTATTACTAGTTGTTATATAAAAAAATATTGAAAAAACCAAAAAGGCACCATGCAAAAAAGACGCGTAATAATAAAAATGTTAAACTGGAAATGTGTTGTGTTACAAATACTTCATATCATATAAAATTTTTTTTTTTCAAAAACACAAATATTTACAGAAATTTAGTGTTATGAGTTAAAGGAATCACACCGTATCGTGTGTATGCCGTCATTATATAATATAATACGTGTATATACGTGTTGGATTGTGTGTGTAAATACAAGAATTGCCGCGGGGGAGGGGGTGCAGCTTTTAAACCACCTATATTTGTTCTAGTTAATAATTTAAGCATCCGCTCGGCGACGTCGGTCACGGGACGCTTTAAAATAAACGTTATACTGTGGCGGCGGCTCGTGTGAGTGTATTATTATTATGGTTGTATAATATTATATATAATAGTAATAATACACATGAGTAAAACACGCGCCGCATTAAATTTTCAACGACACTTTCGGTAAGATCGACGACGCATAATTATAAAATATAATAAAATAAAAATATCGTAAAACGAGTTAATATTATGTTACGGCCGCAGTTACTCGTAGTTACGACCAACGTCACGTCAACGCTGCCGAAAAGCGTGCGTGCGACTGTGCGGTGCTGTGTGCAGCACCTACCTCTGTGCAATATTATGTTCGCGGTCCAAAGTCAGATCGATAGGGCGACTCTGGGGAGCCCTCCTATAGTTTAAGAGAAAAAAAAACACTCGTGAATTATATTTATGAAGTCTGGGAATAACCCGATTACGCGCGCCCGGAGCACTTCCGCGCGGTCCAAATTGCTTTTTCCCATCAAACCAATCAACAGCCGTCCGTGAATCGTAATTTTTCGGCTATTAAACAATACGCGCGAAGACAACGAGGACGACAAAAAACGGTAATTGTTTTAAGTTTTCGGTTGCGGAATCGCTGTCGTGTTGTATACCGCCGCCTTCTTTTTGCGCACCTCGCAGCTTTAATGGCTTAAAAATGAAAATATAGTTGGCCAAAAATCGTTTTATGTGTTTTTAAAAATTAAATTGTAAATTGTAAAAGTATTTGAAAATTATTTTTTGGGAAATTGCCCAGATGTACACGAATATAATAAAACTTTATTCGTTGGTACTATATATGTATATGCCGTAAAGTGTGGTGTGCATACGATTATAACGCATGATATTTTCATAGTTAAATCACATATTTTACGAATTGTATGCCAAATTAGTGGAAAAGTACAGAAAACTCGTCCCATAAGCCATAAGGGTATTAAAAAATACAAAGAAACTTACATAATGGAACATCATCAAGCATTAATATGAATACAGAAAATGTTCATAAGTTGTTTTTATTATCAGATCAGTGGGTATAGATTAAATAACAATAATTATTATAAAAAAAAGAACTTTACATCCTTGTGTCTAGAAATTGTTACTTGAAAATTTAAGTAGAAAATAAATAATATTCTGATGATTGTAAGAGTTGTCATAATAGCAGCGAGAAAGATAAATTTTCAAATTATTTAATTTAATAATTAATAGTTATTAAAATTATTGTATACATATACGAGGACAGGCAAGATACTTAAAATTAATTATCGCGATATTATATCATCGGCACTAGACACTGTGGAGGTCTATGACAGTCCAATGGAGTATCGCAAATCGCGATACTACATAAATATATTCGATGCTTAAAATTTCACCAACTAGATACTCGAATACATTAAAAATGATTCAAAATACATAATTTCGATGAAGATTACTTTTCAAATGTTTTGTTTAAACAGTCAAAATAAAAATCAATCCATTATCTGAATTTAATAATTCTATAATTATTACAATCAAGTCATTACAATATTTCAGTATAATAATTAATGTTAATGATTTATGGCAAAAGCCAGTAATACATAAGTACAAACTCATAACTTTAGATAAAAATAAAAACAATTATAATTTAATTAAAGAAAAAAACAGTTTTTTAGTCAAATAAAAAAAAATGTAGTCAATACTCAATAATAAAACACGATAAATAGGCATTCTTTTATAAAAAAAATCTATATATTGTATAAAAAAAATCTGTAATTGTATAAAAAAAAGTATTGGCATTTTTATGTTTCGGTAAATATAATTACCATGACAACTAAAAAAATAAATAAAAATAATATTTACAAATAATAGTTCAAACATAAAATTAAAATAATATAAAGCTATATGACTAGTAATTATCAATATATAATATTTAATTAAGTAATAATCTTTATATTTTAAAAGTGAAATAATATACAATCACTAAGTGAGTTCCATCGGGTCGTACAGTGATATTTAAGAGAGCAATCTAATACATTATGCATGATTTATATTTATTATGGATACAGGATACCCACACTGTACATTTAATAAAAAATAAAAACGAAAGTCTTGTCCAAAGTATCGTTTTGTTGTATTGAGCATACCATGTTAAAATTATTTTTAGAAATACTCGATATTAAAACCTATGTATCTTTGATACTATCCATTCCTGTATAGTTGTATAAATTACTGTATCATAAAAATATAAATTGTTAAATAATGTCGTTTGAACATGGATACACTTGTGATTTATTTTGCTTGTATTATATAGGTATATCTATAGATATATAGATATATCTCTACAGTGTCTTAATTATACTTTTTATAGGTATACAAAAATATACAAATACTTCTAAATAATTATGTTATGATAGCATAATAAATTGTTAATTTGAGTTAATCGCAAAAATATTGTTGAAATAATAAACATATTAATAGGATTATTTTGAAGCAGCAGTTTTGTAAAAATTAGAATTTTGTCAAATTATTTTCGCTTTGTATCTCTGGGCTACTCGCTGTATACACAGAATTGTTATCTTATGTTTATATTATGTAGTTATTACAGGTACATACTACGAGTGGTCGGAGTGCGAAAAGCGGAGTGTTTCTCTGCTCGCGACGGACGACGACGAATTTTACGCGCCACACTATACACTCGCTGTCTACGAAATAACCCTACACCTCCTCGATATTATTATTATTATTATTATTATTATTATACTATTTTCAACATAGTTTTGGAAATATAGGGGCGAGAGACATTAAACTTGGCCGGCGCGATAGTGTCGTGTACTCTGCAGTATTATACACCGTAAGTTATGCAATTTAAACACCCCAATTTCTAAAGTTGGAAATTATTATTATAATAATAAGGAAACACTACCTATGCGGGGGTTGTCGTATATTGCTGTATGTTTACAGTATGTACTGAGTGATTCATTTATATAGCTAAACTGTTATATTTACCGGAAAATTTTTGTGTTTTTGAAGAAAATGTTTTTTATAATATTATATATTACATAACGTCTGAGTGTTAGTGTAATAGAAGTTTATAACACAACATTTTTACAAAAAAAAAAATTATTTTTATCATAATGTTTTTAAGGTTATTTATTTTTTGATTTCTGAAATCAGAAACAGAATACTATTTTAAATAAAATTAATTTCATGTATAAATGTCGAATAAATGGTTTTTTTTTTTATTAAAATAATTTTAAGACTAGCAGCGAATAAAATGGCCTGGAAGAGATACTCTAGATCCCTTAGGTCCACTAATACACTGTGTGGAGTACACATCTCAAGTCAAATTGTCATTATATAATAACATTCCGCATTCGTGTTGCTAATTAAATGGATCACACTGTATACGAAACTTATATATTATTATATTGTACACGAGTCATGAGTGGTGTATACAGTAGTAGTCACTGGCGCATAAATAATACCGTTGCCTTGATGAACCAGCTATAGTATTAACTTCAGAGTACGTACCTATAATATACAATGCTGGGTACCTACGCGCGTTGTTCCAGGTCGTTCAAGAATCGAGGGCTGTCGTTCGACACGGGATGTGTACGTCATCATATATGCGTCCCATAATAGAGACAGACGGAAAATAAATATAAATAGAATGTATTACTGCAGCTGTACAAGACGATTGTAATTGTTATTGTCTTGTAGAACAGAATATCGAAACAAATTAAATCATTTCAAGTACCTACACAATATAATATTGTTATATGCATACAACCGTCGTACGACTTTAATGTGTTAATGTAATATAACTTTGCGAAATGTCCCGTATCTTTATTATTCGAAATTAACAACTGTCGAGAAGATTTAACGCATACGTCTGGGTTGCGACGACAATTTATTAGTATACCTACTCACGAATGGGAAAACGTCTGAAATCTACTTTCCACGCTGATAAGATTAAAGCTTCGTAGTTGGCATATTTTTAATTGTATCATTCATTTCAACTCGCAAATAGTATCGATTTATATTAAGGCTTCCTATGAAACTTTTCACTGGCAATAGTAACAGGAGAAACGTATATTATTATATGCGAATGTATTGTACAATTTTCTTTTTCAAGCTGCAAATATGGGTACATTGTACATACAATACAAGTATACACACTAACGAATTCTTATATCATATATTTACATACACTTCAGTTTTCAGACGACCACTATTATATAATCAGAACGAGTGTGCGATTAACAAATACACACAATCGCTCTAAAACGGTATTTGTTTTTCACTATTTTATATAATATGGATTGTTGTATAACTAATTGAAATATATATATGTACACTATAGAGTGCCAGTCGATTGCAAACTGCTGTCAATACATAAAAAAAACAATACGAATATTTAAGATGTTCAATATATTTTCATTTTTATTTATGTACAATTTCTAAAAGAAAATCATATAATCATTATTGTTTTAAATGTATTGCCATTCCAATAGAGAAGTACATAATAAATTGTATAGTATACACAATTTTAAAAGCTATATATAATATGTGACAATGCATAGTTGGCATTATTTTGCGACACGGTACATGAACACAAAGTCACAATAATATATTAATATATAATATGTATATAATGGAGATTGTCTTCAAATTGTGGACGCGCGGTAGTTTGAAATAGTATACAAAGTTAACAATGTCCTGGAACTGCACTTTTAACAGTTTGTTGTTTAGTTTTCTAAAAAATGTGTAACTGTTGTGAGCGTACAAAAACCGAGACAGAAAACTTTGATTATAGAGATTACATCACCGTTGAACATATAACCTAGGGGAGTGATCGAAGACGAAATGGATAGATGTGTTAACAAGGGTTACAGTATATAATAGTGAAAAGGGTGCCTACAAAACACAAAACAGAACGCAATGGTGAGAATAAGAGGGTCGGTCCCTCAAATAAATGGGAAGTAGCAAAAACATATAATTACTTTTTTTTATGAAGCACCTATTATAACTCAACGCAAGTCTTATACTACAATTTTAAAACTATATATGTACTTTATTCCTGCCTACTGTCTCTGCACACTGTAGTATAATTGGGATGTAATAATTAAAGTGAATACCAAAACAGTTTTGGTTTATACATACAAAAATATGTACTATTTGTTTTAGATTAACACGCGTACAATATAAATTGTGTTATAGATTCATAGCGATTCGAGGCAAACACAGGAATGCTGCCTAAATATTTAAATTTTAAATTTAAATTAACATCGTAGCTTTAAAAACAAATGGATTTTTTTTTTTTTATTTACTTTAAGGTTAGTAAATACAAAAATTAAAAATGATTCGTAAAATAGTATAAAAGTATGTAAACCTAAAAACTTAGAACCAATGTAGAAATAAAAATGTAATTTGTAAAACAAAAATAATTTTCACAGTTATTATTTATGAATTATTATATATTAAAAAAAAAGTACCTACTCCAGTAATTAATAAACTATTATATGCTATAGGTACAAACATAAAATCCATTTTATGATTAATTGTAAGTTGAAATATACATTTTTATAGCTATTATTACGTCTGTTTTTAATTGTTAATATTCAATGAGTGACAGTGACAATATTCCATTTATGAAAAATATTTAATAGGTAATAATTTAAACATTTCAATGAAGTATTAGTAAGCTTTCTCTGATGAAAAGAAAACAAGATTGTACGTTGTCTGCTAATTGCTATATAATAGAGTATCGTAGAAATAATCAAAGATTATAAATCATATTATATTTTAAATTTCACAGTTATATAATTATATATTTGAATTTGAAGTATTTAAAATATTACAATTTATTTTGTTTATTGGTGATGTACTAAACTATTAATTTAGTATTTACAACTAAAATAGTTAATGTTTAATAGTGTTCAATGAATAATATAAATTTGATAAAAATAAAATTAAGTTGTTGCAGAAATCACTCATATAAGGCCTATAAAAATGCATATTTGAACGTTTATATTGTATAGGTATGTGCATGTTTAAGTGCATCATATTTTATATTTGTTAAGTGCTAAAAGTCCGGGTTTTAATTATTTATAATATAATATACAGTACTGAGTATACTATAATGCTGCGCGTTAAGTATCAATGTATATTATGTAACATATGTATGTACCTACAGTAAATTACGATGTTATGTACTTTCGTTATAGTTTTCAGTTTTAACTATATTATTATGTTAGTTATAAACAACGAATATGCCAATAGGCGGATAAAAAATAATTCATGAATAATTTAAATTTCACAAAATTAAAATACAATTGGTATCTAATTATTTTAATTAAAAAAATACAAAATTCAAATTAATCTGTTTCGAGTATTTAAATCATCTGAATAATTATTAATTTTATTTTAAAATATATACAAATAAAAATGGTTTAGAAGATTAAATATTATATATATATTTATATTATGTATATATATATATATATATGATTTAATGAGTTTGATATTTTTAAAATAATTATTTTTAGGATGAAAATAATATTTTTTTGAGCTATCATAACACTATAATAACATTCTATATTAATAACAAATAAATAATTGACATTTTTCAATTTTATGTCTATATATATTTAATCAATAATTGGTGAAAATGTAAAGTTTACTTTTTAGGGTTATATTCTTCTGTTAAATGAAAAAAATAAAAATCAAAATTGATTTCATAAAAAACGGGTTTATCGTAAATGTAACAAATTTTTAATCATTTTTCGAACATTTGAAAAATTAATTAAAAAATAACGGGTTTAATGTTACCAAATATACTTAATTTACAATCGAAAAACTTATGAAACACTAATTGTACCCCCAAAAAGTGGTTACGTAGTGTGTATAGAAAACCAAACAATCCGAACAATCCAAGTCATCGTTGAATCAATACATCTCTCGATTTTGTATGATGTCTGAATCTAAATTCTTCAAGAATAATACAATTTTTAAATAAATACAATATAACAACATTAAATTGACTTGTACAAAATTCCATAAATATTTTTCATTCGTGATCATGAAAAATCTCATTTCCATATATGATGGATTGTTTATATATAAAATAATAGTGACGTTTATTGTATTTTGGTTGAATTTAAAATACACGGGACTTAAATAACATAAAGGACATTTGCATACAGAGGCAAACAGAGATTTATAAATGTTTAAAGGAAATGGAAAATGACAATACAATAAAGGAAATGGATAGATAATCCAATACAAAAACTGATCACTTCCAGATAATTTATTTGAGTTACCTAATTATAAAATCATTATATGATATTTGTTTTAGTTTTAGAAAATATATACATCTGGTTAGGTATGTTTTTGTTTTGTGCGTTGTATTGAGTTGTAGTCTTAGAAACAGTTAAAAATGAAAAAATGTAAATTTAAATTTAAATTTTCTTTATTGAACAACTGTTTCTAAATAAAGCACTATATATTAGGTATAATCTGGGTTTTAAGACTTCATGTACGTTTGGAAAGAAAATATGAGAAAATTGATTCACTACAAATTTGTTTCATTATGTCTGGATTCTGAATAAAATAATTATTGGTGCATATTTTGTTTTTTCTGTAAATTCATATTATAAATATTGTTGTTTTTTATTGCATATTTTTAATAATTTACCATATAGAAATCATATTTTTGAATAACATGATCAAACAAATATGTTTATTCTTGACTTGATTTAAACATTTTGTATTTTTTTTAAAAAATTATTTATGTAAAAACATACAATTAATACAAAAGAATACACGTTTCTTAATTTCATTATATTTGATTAAAAAGTATTTTCTGATTTTTGCACTACTATAATTTATTTAACAATGTAGATAGAAATTTGAGGAATTATTATAATTTACATATGATGTGTCAATATGCCTTCAGGGATAAATAAATAAATACAAACCATTTTTTAGAGAGGAGAGGCTTAGCCCCCTAAATTGCGCTTATTTCGAGTATACCTTTTAATTGAGTAAGTCATTATGTGTGTGTTGAATTTGAATTCAATGATAAATTATTACAAACGAAAAACGATTCTGAGCGAAAACGGTCTGTCAACCTATATTACTTTAAGTATATTTTTTTGATATTATATTTTATACTGCTAATATAGCAGTTTATTTTACTATTATTAATTTGTGTTTTTTCGAAAAAAATTGTATTTGCATTTAATATTTATCAATTTATCATATAATATTATTGTCATTAACTTTTGAGTCAATAACGACTTACCGTTGAATGGAGGATAGGTTATACTAGGAGTTACGCTCAATCATTTTTTTTTTAATTTCATCGATAATAACTTAAGAACCTTGTATTGAATTTTCCATATTAAGGTATGAAAATAAAAATGTTTAGTTATAGCTATAAAATATTTTTTTTTTAATAAAATTTACAAAAAAAAAACACAAACATTTCAAATGTCTTAAAAAGAGTCAATATGTTTTGGAAATTATACCATATATAGAAAATATTAATATTAATATTTAGTAAACATTTTAAGTATCTATCGTTTATTCATTTTTGAATAACAAAAGAATAAGAAAATCAATATTGTCAAAAGTTGGTTTTACGTATTTTTTTTTTGTTTTAAGTAGGTACCGGTAATTTTTTGCTTTTGACTTCTCAAAGTACCAACTAAATTAATTTTCTAATCAGAAATGATATTAAAATTGAAAATTGGAGTATTTTTTCTACTATAAAAAGTATCATCAGACAAAAATAAAATACACATACATCATTGTGAAATCAATACACTCATTGCCCCGCTTGGAATCTAAAATGTCTACATCTATATATTATATAGAATACAACAATCGACAAATCTAGTCTAGCATACAACTATACGAAGTATTCAATTATTTATTAGATATTTTTCTATCAGATTTAATTCAATTGGGTTTAGCAGTAAAAATATTTGTGCGGCTAGAGAACTAATTTCTGTTCTCTGAAAGCTTTTCATTCCAGTAGGTTTATCTAAAGAAGTATAGACGGGTCTCCAGATTGATGTTTAAACATATTGCCTATAAGCTTTAGAAAGTTTACCAAATAGTTAGAGTACTTAGGACTAAACCCTTGATAGAATCTAACGGGAGAAAATGTTAAGGTTCTAAAAAGATTTAGAACCTTCTTATAGAATATAAGTAAAGCTTTTTTCAAATAAATTCAATGATACTTTTCAATTATAGTTTTTGTAGAATGTATTTTGCTTTTGTAAGTATATCGATATTTTGGGGAAAGGCCAAATGATTAATATATTAATATATTAATACTATATAATATTCAGGTATTGAGTGCTAAACTATAATTACTCTATAACATAAATATTTCAAAATGTATAACAATTTTGTTGACGTTTTTAAAAAACTTAAATGAATTGAAAAAAAAAATTCTAATTACTTAATGTCAAGATTGAACATTCAACTTTAAATACAAATTAAATTTATGTTCATTTATAATTAGATTAAAACAGCTTTTCCATTTATATTTTATATAATTTCGTCAAAATTATATGTTAACGTAGGTATACAAGAAAATCAAGTTTGAACGTAACAGAATTAATTAGAATTATATACTAATAGGTTTTAACTTTTATGTAATTTTTCTACTTTCGTGTAAAACTCAATTTATAAATGATATTGAGTGAAGATGGATGAGATTGAAATAACCGAGCTCGAATTTTTTAAGAAAACTATAATTATTTTTGTATTCATATAATAAAAACATTGACTTATCAAAAAAATTGAATTGAAACTTGAAAGATTCTTGTAATAAAAATATTTAATAATGTGATAGAATAGGGTTGAGCTTGAGGAAATACGATATAGCAGTATGCTAAAACAGCTTATATATATTAACGAAAACATCATTAAATAAGCATTATACGCATATATTTTTCTTTATAAACTTTTTCGATACCTGAATCAAAGGTTTATTGATTTAAATTATTAAATACATGAATATTTTTCTAATGTAATGTTTCATTATTATTATTTATTAAAATAATTTATTATAAACATAACAAAATAAGTAACCGTGATTATTGATTATACATTTGTATTTATACATAATATTCTTATCGGCTATAAAACTTCCGGCGATAATTTATATTCTAACAGTCTCACAGTTTTAATCTTATATTTCCTTAAGTAATACATAAAATATAAATATATAATAAATATAAATATAAACCTACGCGTTAAAAGAATCAGCAAAATTATTTTAGTAGAAAACCCAAATAACTATGAAATATATTTAAAATACATTTCCAAATGTTATTTGACATTTATTTTATTTCAAAGTATATATATAAGGGATTGGCATTGTTGAATGTTGATTACTCGAAATATAATTTGCTATTATTATTGATATAGCAATTATTATATAGTCCTTATAAATGCAATTAATTAATTATGACAATCATGGACCACGGTTACTTAAGTAAATATATTGACTTAATTTTAAAAACTCTGAGAAAAATCGTTTTATTACAAAAGAATATATAAGTTTTAAAATTACAAGATTTATGTATTCTTGATCTCTACCAAATATTATAAAATATATTAAAATATAAAAACTGAAATGTTGTTTACATTGAATGGATAATGGCTTTACCTATTTTATAGGTGATAGCCCGAGAAAAAATTTTTTTTGATACTTAAAATAGATGTGTGTGTATGTAATGTTATAAAAATATTAACCCTTAAAAAAAGATTTTTCTAATAATCTTAAAAATATATAGTTACATATAAGTACATATCTACTAAATGGTAATATAGTATAAACAGTAATAATGTTTAAGTTGATATTTAAAAGCCGTTTAGTTAGTGCGAGAAATAGATTATCAAAACCTTGAATATTAAATAGAATTGATACGATAGACACGGAAAACTGTTTATTAAATATATTATTATATAGTATAAGAGGAAAATATTTTATAAAGATAAAAAAATGAAATTTATATTTGAACAATATTTGTTTTTTTCACGTAAAATTATTTTAGATTATACACATTGGAATATTTTGTGTTTTAATATTTATGATGAATGATACTATTTAATATAACAATAATAATGTAAAAATGGAAAAATAATTTTACAGTTCAAAACTCGCATGAATAATAAGATTTTTTTTCAAGTATTTTAATTGTGATGAACTAATCAAAAATGTAAATTTATCTAATTTACCATTTTGTATAAATATATAATGATCAAACAAATCAGAATAGTTTATTTGACCTTAAAGAATCTATAAAATAATATTCTTTCAAATGTCTGATTGAAGCAATTGGCACTCCTATATTTAGCAAAATAGTAAGAATATATATGTAGATGTGTCATATGTACATAATATAAATTCTTTTAAATATTATTTTTATTAATTTGCTGATCCACTTATAATTTTATTAAAATGTCCTAATGGAAAAAATTAATATCGATAATAAATCTCTATATATCACATCATTGCATATTGACGTCTTTATAGTAGTTTAGTATATAATTTATATTTATTTAATTTACATAGTTTAATGTTACAATTAGTCATGAAATGACATATCGTGTTAACGAGTTATTTATATAATTATATTCAAATGTGTTAAATTGTGTAAATAATGAAATAGTATATTAAAATATTACTAATAGTACGATTATTAAAATCGTATCAGTTATCGGACAAACATAAAGAAGCAGTATAGAGTAAGCGAAGTAACCTCAAATATTTTATAATATTATACATTCATACATAACACATATACTATTTATAATCCATATATCATGTTTATATATGAATCATAATTTATTCATCTAAATTATTAAATATTTAAATAGAATATAACTATGTGTAATCAGCAGTAGTATTTACAATCAGTGATTGATGTATCAGTGATATCTCTTATTATATACAGTGCTATAATATATCTGTAAGTTTTAGCCTGCAGGCAATGATCCATAGTGAAGATTTAGGAGGGACCAGCCACTCATTTATAACTTCACACAAATATTTTCCTCGTACATTTTTTATGATAAAAAAATCACATATCATTCAATACCATTATATTTTTTAAATAGATATTTAATTTAAATAAAAATCCACGTGTATCCCTTCTTTATGGTCAATAATTGAATTATAAGTTTCTTTGGAAAAATAAGGAAATGTGTATGTGTGACTGGCGTGGAGCCATGTCCCTCTTAATTGATCCCTTCTAAGGACCCGTGTCTGATTGTAGTACCATGTGTTATATTCATAACATCGTTATTGTATGATTTTGCAATAGTTATATACCAACTTATAAAACTTTATTTGTATTTCTCATTGGCCCTATCATGAAATATTAAATAGGTAATGATAACATTATTTTTTTCGTACTATGTGGATATATATAATTATAACGTACCTATACCTAAGTCGATATCAACCTAGTACCTGTATATATTCTAGAATTGGTGCAAATATAAGTTTATATAATATAGGTACATTAAAGTATTAGACAATATATTTTTGATGGATAATTTATATAATTATAAAATAGTTTATATATATATTATGTAATACGGTAACGTAAATGATAATAAAAAGGTAGGCAATTTATTTTTAACTTCAACACTATATGCTCGTATAATTATAACAAGTAACAATTTGAACTAGTGTTGAACACTCAACATACATATTAGTATATTATTATCTACTACGATTAATATCGAACAATATTTCTTGACAGAATAAAATTGTAGGTATACATAAAAAACAAATAGAATAAATTTAGAAAAATATTAAATAGCCATTAGGCATATATTACAAATTGTGTTGGTACCTTACCTAATATACATTTTTATGTATTTTTACTCTGTGTAAAAAGAGAAAACTAGTTTTTTAGTTCATGGCGATTTCGATATTATTAAAACGAATTCCTCTAGGGAAAAAAATCATTACGGTTTAATAACCATTTCAGGTATAACGCGCGAGAATAATATTAAACATCTGCATACTTTATAATAACTTATAATACACTACAGCTGCTATAATATATATGTATAGGTAATCTGGTAATACCACGATATTGCGGAATGCCATTTTAATGGGCACGTGTTGGTAAAAAATTATCAAGGGTCATCAGGATTAATAATTTCCGGACGTTTATGTTACCGATTCGTAATGTTTTGACGTCGTTACGAATCCAAGTGAAAAAAAAAATGGGACGGGAAAAAAAAACACGAATTACGAGTGACTTTTGAACCATATGGCGCGAGAGAGAAGTATTATAGGTATATAATTCTACGCGTCAAAGATGGTCTTTATCGAAACAAACACACACACACACAGAATCTCGACCGGGCCGGGAAGCGCAGTTACAATAATATACACAAAGTATAATATATCGGGTGTTCCACCATGTTTGTCTTCGAACCTTCAAAACTTAAATATTTGACTGCTTAATAGAAATTCGGCAATTCGAAATTTAAAATACATGTATATAAGTTAGAAATCTATGAAGTGGCCATCTCATATTTTTAATGAAACACAAAAACAAAATATTTAAAAAATAAATTGTTCGTGTTAACCAAATAACTAATGTCTCCAAATGTTCAATAAATGTGAATCTCCAACAAATCAATGAAAAAATATCAAACGGAAAAAACTAATCGACGTGACACGGTGAAACATCCTGTATACGTACAATAGTACAATACTATGAATTATTTCCTACGAGAGACTGGCGAGAGATGACGAGCACGCGGGCGCCGCCACTGATGCCGTTCCTCGGATACGCGCACGCGGTGCCACCAACCGAACCGGTTCGACGTCGCCGGTGAGACGGCGGCCATGCCCTACGACGACGAGCGCGACACGAGTACATGACCGTTTTGACTTTGACACACACACGTTGCATTCGACCACTACTGTTTCCCCGGCACGAATAACGGCCGTCTCTGGATCATCTGCGAACATTGGTGACGCGCGTGCCGGTTCGGGAAACGGTCAGCATCGACGTGGCCGCGGTAACGTAAACCTACGTGCCGCCAAACCGTTTGAACCGGACGTATAATCTCTATAATGCACTATATATAATGTATTTACACAGAGGACTGCGATCGCGTTTGGGAACCAATGGCGGTGGTTCGGACGCGACGTCCTTGAAACAATACAAGAAAAGAAAATGCAAAAAAATTACTCGCAAGTTTGGGACCGAATTCCGCCGGTTTCTCTTGTTCCGTGGCGGCTATTGTGGATTTGATGACGACGCCTTTGTGTCTGTCCACGTGACCGACGAACGTGGACATTTTTCTGTGAAAACGAAAAGAAATTGATCTGTGTAGAATCTAATGGCAACATATGACAATAAATCGGAAAATACAATATAAATACCGTAATTTCATTTCCGCACCACCCCCCCCCCCTCACCATCGCAATACCAAAAACCATACCCGCCCATAAGTTTTTCCCGTAGGTACCTGACGGTCGCGTACAACGACAGCGGTGGTTGTCTGGAAACCATGTAAGCGGCGCGTTCGCCGCGGTGCGCGAGTCTGTGCACGTTTTAACCTGTTGCCCGCGTGCAAAAAGGGACGTCCGCGGCGGCAGAGATCAGGAAGACCGAACGAGCAACCGCGCGGCAACCGAGAGGGACAGACGTTGAGATAGACGGCGCGCGGGAGCGAGACACCGTCGAGAAAAAAGACGGGCGGTGCAACGGAGACGGAGCGCGTGTATAATGTACAGCGTAGATGCGTAAAAAAAATAAGGAAAGAATGCGGTGCCGGGTACGTGGAGCGAATGTGGGTGGGGGACTGGGACGGCGGCGATGTGGTGGGGCAAGCGGCGGCGGCGGCGGCGGCGGTTGCCGGTTGCAACAGCGCCGCCGACTGGTCGATAAAGCTGAGAAATTTGTGGGCGCTGACAGTGCGGGCCCGCCGGAGCACAGTCGACTGGTATACTATCGGTGCGCCTGTGTGTGTGTGTGTGTGTGTGTGTGTGTGCGCGCGTGTGTATGCGCGACCGTGTGCGCGCGAGTTCGTGTGCGTGTGTGTGCGCCCGTGTTTTTTCGTTCGTAGAATCCGGCCGCCGCCGCCGCCGAACGTTTGTGTGTGCGCGCGCTCACGCTAGCTCGTGAAACGGCGCTGTGCCTGTGCGTGCGTCAGTGTGCGTGCGTTATCCGCCTCCGGTAATTCGACTCCTTCAGTCTATTCAATAATATTGTTGTTGTCGCACTTACGCCGCGCGATCCGGTGGTACAGCAAAACGGTTTTTTTTTTTTTTTTTATGATTGTTATTATTTTTATTTTTTTTTGTTTTTGATTATTTTACCACCGATAAATCGTTTCGGTTCGCATTCGTACAGTAGTAGTAATAATAATATTCCGCGTTGACATAGTAATAATAATAATAGTGTTTATTTATTTATTTTGTTTTTGTCCGCGTGCGTGTCGTGTTTTTAATTTTTTTTCCGCCGATTCGTCGTGTTTTTGTGCCGCGAAACAACAACATGGTCTGCCGGCCGGGGAAAGTTGTGAGATGACGACGCCGCGGACGTCGTCTCGTGTCGTTTCGAACTCGCCACAGCCGCAGCTCGCCGGTGTCCATTGAACGAACGTCAAACGCGAAACGGGTCGCCGTCGGTGCACATCGGTTCGTTCTCGTGCGCGCGAAATGCGATGCTGCCGGACGCAGCGGCGTTTTTACCGACGACGATAATCGCCGGTCACCGACGTTGTTGTCATTCGCCGACGGCCGCCAAAGCCTAGTGGAGAGGAAGTCCGTCCGTTTTCCGCGGCCGCCGTTGCCCGACCGCCATGTCTTGATACCGCTGGGACTCCGCGCCATGCCGTTCTCCGGGCACGAGGTACGTGCACGACCGTTGTTCAGCCGTCGGATGTTAAATAAATAATATTGTTGTCGCTCGTGTGCGGCAGCAGCTAGGCGGGCGGGTGTTGGGTGTCTGAGGATGTTTTTTTTTTTTCTGCCCGTCTCAGAAATCAGCGACGTTGTGAAAAATCATCTCGAAGAGTATTCCCCTGAGCAGGTTGGGTTTAGTACCTATAACTATTCCACACACGGGCATTCATTAAAAAAAATATATATATATACCGCTCACAAGTATCGAGTGTCCATTTAAAACTATATATTATGAGCATACAATCGTGTACCAACGTTTGTTATTGAGATTGGCCCATCGAGTTTTAGTATTTCTGACGTTTGATTACAGTTACAGCTACTGCACGGCTTAATCGTTTGAAACAATTATATATTTTACTAATGTTTGCACTAAGTTCTCATTATCATATAAAAATAAAATGACAACCAAATATCTACTCATAACCGGCCTATATTTTGAGCGGCCCACTGAGAATTTCTCGGTAGCTCACTGTCTCAATCCGGGCCTGTTATGTACCTTTAAATGCAAAAAAATAAACACAAAATGATAACCAATTAGTAAACCAAAACGCAGTTCGTTCCAATATAAGGTATGCGTATCATCACGTAAATACTTCAATCTAATAATAGTTTCATCGCATTGGCATTTGACAAACATATTTTTAATCAATATCATCTATAACTTTTAGAGTTGTAAGTAGTCTTGTTTTAACTTATGCTGATCTTGGGATGACAAAAAAATTTAAATGTATCATAAGGTAGATAATTGTTAATTGGTATTGAACCGAATACAAATTTTATTCAATATTTAATGTTATATAAAGTACATACTAAAAAAATAAAGTATTAAAAAACCTACCTGCCGGTACTCATATTATACTACACAACACTACATATGTATATTATCGTATAACATTAAGTAGGTACACCTCATAACCTTTGACCGATGCTTAATTGTATATTCGATTGTGTAGCTTTTTGATTAAAGATACCTAAGGTTTTTTTAATTTTAAATTATGGTAGGAATTATGAATGCACAGTATATTGTATAATATAAAAATAGTATGCCTCTGAGTAAACCTATAAATATTTTACCAAGTATTTTTATTTATAGGAATAGTTTAAAAGATATTAAATAAATTGGTATTTATCTTGATTGGTATAATATTATGATGTTATAAAATATTCTGTAAAATATAAAAAATTCTTTATGCTTATCTATTTTGTTTAATAAACAAATATTCATAATATGTAATTAATTGGTTTATGTATTATAATGTTGCCAAATATTTTGACACATGTCTGAAATTCTATAAATGAATTTAAATACCTATATACCTTGGTTAGGTGTGCCTACCAAGTAAAATATTTCAATCCAAGTAGGTCCTGGTTAGTTAGTATTTTCTTCTTACAATTAAGTATTCATATATTTAAATTGGTGGTCATCATTGTTTCTTCCAAAAATTTGATTTTTGTTTCTGTCATGTATCGTTCCAACCAAATCTTTATCTACCTAGATACTTGTCTAAATTATAATTTGAAAATCATTTAGACTTTTGTTACCCAGAGGTCACTGCGAAGAAACGATTCTCATTGTCCCTCAAAAATTGTTTTACTTAATTAAAGTTCAAAAATTTCAATTTGAATTAAATTAAGTTTATTCTGAGGTTTATTCTAACTAAATTTATGCTACTATATATGTCAAATATTTTTAACAATTCTATAAACCATATAATACCTATATTTTTTATTTTGAATAATTGTTGCATAACTTTTTTAAAAATATCATTCTTAAAATAGTTTTGTTTTTATATTATTCTAATCTGTTTGATGTATTAATGAATCATTTTATTATATTATATCTTATAAATTTTTGCATACATAAGACCTAAATTGCAACTGTTGATTTGAATTTATACATTGTTTTGAAGTTTGAACATTCAAGATTAAATATTTTCCTACATACATCAATAGCACTGTTATAGATAGATTAGGGGTTCTCAAGCTCCAATTTAAATAATATAGGTAGATAAAGATTTGGCGGAAACATAAATCAAACCTTTTCAATCAATTTTTTTGGCAGATGTGGCTGATGCCCATCTAAATAACTTAAAAAATTAATTATATCTACCTACCTATTAAGCCTATTTCATAATAGGCTTACAAGAACCACATAAAATGTTTCAAATAAATTTATTAGAAAACTACATATTTTTAAAATATTAAATCCCCATTAATCCAATTTGACTATAGGGTACCTTTTTAACATTTTAATGTAGACAATAATAGTAGGTATAAACTAATATAATATAACTACTTACCTACTCAAACGTAAGGTTTGACCTCCCATAAGAGTAAAATTGCTATCGCTGGCATATTGTACATGTCGTAAATAAAATCTTTTTGAACGCCATATGTTGTGTCATTGATTATTATTGATACACTTAATTTTTCCTTTAACTGTTTAGGTCAGAATTTAGATAGTTTAAAAATGTAAATACATTTTAAACACAAATTAATTCCATTTTTTTTTTTTTTGTACATTGTAAATAGATAAGCACTGTAATGAATTTTTTAAAAATTAACATTAAATTCAATTTTTTAAATATTATGAATAGGTATATTGGTATGTTTTTAGTAGGCATTTGGTAACTATAAAATATATGCTGTATAATAACTATGTTAGCATAAGTAAATAATGGGGTAAATAATTATAAAAACTCAAAGTAGGTAACTAAGTAGTGAACTAGGTACTTCATCAACGTATTGACTCTTAACTAATTAATCTGATTAATAATTAAAAAGAATTGATACATCCTTCTATACAAAGTAATCAAATAACAGTTAATTTAATTTTTTTTTAATTTTTAATTTATTTTAAATATTATGTAGGTATACCTATATTAAATAGATATCTCATGATATATGTAAAAGCACATTTATCAATATCATTGATTATAAATAGGTAGTTAATTACTAATTAAAAAGCATTCATCTAACATCAGATCAAATTTAATCGAAGTTAAAGAACCTATGGTGTGTTTCAAATGCTGATTAATTAACAAGAAACAAGTTTCAATTGTTGTTAAATATATGTAATTATTACTTTATGGGTCATTTGATTAATTTTAAGACACAAAAAAAAAATCACTGACAGATTATATGTACCTACTTACCTATAGTTCTCAGCGTGGTGAGTGGTATTACAACCAATTTTCTAAGTGTCTCTTATAACAACTGTTTCCATATTGTCTCAAAAACATTTGTAAAACTCTGACGATCACTATTCATTAGTCTTATTTTGTATTGTCTAACCTGAAGAGTGGTGGCTAAACAAAGATAAACTGTAATTATTATTTGGTAGGCATATGGTTTATTTACCTCTTTGTTGTTATATTGAAATTCAGCTTAATATACAAGTATTAATATTATATTATGTTAAACCTATTAATATTTAATCATATTGCTTATTGTTATAATATTTAAATCTATATTAGATATAAAAACACAATCAATACCTACCTACCATTTAAAATAGTATGGATATATTTTTTCTTTTTTTATAAAATTATTACTTGATTAAAACAGTTTCATTAAATTCACATGCTTAATATATTATTATTTACTATTTGGCATTTATATACCTATGTGTGCATATGGTATATATAATATATGAACAAAGCATACAGAAGCTCGCAAATATTAAAGTCTTGTTTAGAAAGTGATTGTGAAATTGCCCAATTCTTCATTATTTTTTTAATTGCATGCTGACTTCAATTTTAACAAAGTTTTACTTAAGGTTTTACTATTTATGAATCAAACACTTAAGAACTGCTCTAAATTTACCTAATATGATGTTTATATTCATTTCTTAAACATCTAAACCGTGGCTCAATTGAGAAGAAACCCACTATTTTATTATAACATGATTGTTTTGGACATAATATTATCCACATTGTGTATAGAATGTCTAAACATATAGTACTAGGTACTTTGTCAGAAACCAAAGTAATACTGTAATAGTGATATCGAGTTAATCTTAATTTTTTTTTTTTTTTGATTTTACCATTTCAATTTACATAAATTCCATAACTTTTAAACCATATTGTAGTTAGGTAACTAATAATATATATATTTTAAATGATAAGTCAGAATTTATTATTAAATACATTAAACTAGGTTCTACAATTACCGATATAAAAATATTTAAAAAATTGTAGGTATATAAAACTTATTTGATGGTGGTATACAGTAACATTTTTTTGAGATAGGAACATGGAACTGACGAATTAAAAATTTAATAATAATATAATTGGTAAATTGAAAAATTGAAATAACAATATTAGCATTAATATAACCAACAAGAGTTGCCAGTGACAATTAATAAAAACAAAATACAATAGGTAATAAGTATTAGAAAAATAGTGAATAATATGAGATAATAAAAACTATCTCAAAGAGTGTTGGGTCTCAAAATTAAAACAGTTGTGACAAGTTTATATAACTAAAAAAAAAATAATAATAATAATAATAATAATAACAACAGGTTTTATTTTTTGAATTAAGCTAAATAATGATATTGATGAAGTGATTGATTTCGAGCGCATTTGATTCTATGATTTATATAATACCTACTCAAAAAAAATGTTATTAGATTCATTGAAATTTTGTAATATTAGATAGATATATGAAAAAATATTTTGTATTGTGTGACTGAGAACACGCTGACCCTGGTAATGAATGTATTTTTATTTAAGTTATTCCTTTTGTTTGTTGTTAGATTTGAAAATTTATATTTTTAAGATTAAACAATAACTTAGTTATTGTTAGAAGTTATAACTATCAAGTGTTTTTTCTTTTTTTGTCTTGTGCATATAAAACCAAATAACAAAGAACAAGTAGGTACTAAAGAATCTGCATTAATAGCTCATGCTCTAGGAAGTAAAAGTGACATCTGTCATACTCCCTTTGTATTTTAATTTAAACATTGTACCTATATGTTTTCTTGTAGGTATCTATTTAATATTATATCAGATAATATCCTTACAGCATTCTTAAATCTTTGAGAAAAAAATATTTATGGTTTGTGGACTTGTGAAATAGTTTGAAATTTATATTAAAAATAAGCAAATTATTTTTAATCATACTTAAAAAGTCTAAGAGTTGGGTAATTAATAATTGCAGATAGTAAAAATTTTATTATCCCATAGTGATAGCATACTGATAATATGTAATTAATATTATATTACTTAGTTGATTTACAATATTTTTATAATAATTTGGGTACAATAGGTAAATCAAAGTACAACTATTATTTTTTACTATTTTGTAGATATCTGGTATATCATTCTTTACTTTACAAAAAAAATTCTTTAAATTATAAATTATAATAATATTAACAAGTAGGTAGTTTCACTAATTATTTAAAATGATACCCTGTGATGTACTTGTATTTAGATTTTTGTTTAAGAGGACGTCTCACTTGCATAAGTTGTCGCGGTTTTTCACTTTTACACTGGCATAATAAAATTACTTACTGGATTCTTATAGTTAGTACAATAATTTAAAGTTATTATTATAGAAAATTTACTTTATATCAAATTTTTTGGGTTAAATATGAACAGTATTCAAGCAAAGAATTTTTTTTTCGATTTTAATTTTCAAATGAGTTTAAATACTTAGGTAATAAATAACAGATTGTTTCGAATTCATATAACTTGTTTTAAATAAACAAGTAGATAAAAATTCCACTCGAACACAGTTTATATTGTTCTTCTCTATAAATTCGTTAGTTGGTAAAATTTCTCTAATATTAACTATGTATAAACTGTAGAAAGAATCCGTTACGTAAATTTGGTATTATACGCCCGTGAAAGACAAGAAGCAAGTGACAACACATGCGCGGGTACAACGGCCACTTAACAAACAATATGTTATCATTTGTTTAGAAAACAATTATAAGTTAACAAATATAAGTTGCGTTTTTATTTGTTCAATGAAATTAAAATTTAAAATATTGTTTGATTATTAAATTTCACATGAGATGATGTGAAATAATTTAAAAATATTTAACCAATAAAAATAGTTTAGGTCAACTGATATTTAATTCGTTGACTAAAATAAAGTATTTAGATTTGAATGTTTATAAATTCCAATATTGCAAACACAATTTTTTTTCAATTTTTTACTTTGTACATCAATTTATTAAACTATTCTAATTTTAACCCTTTAAATTTTACAAGTATATGTCTATTACCTACACAAATAAGGAGTCACTGGATTTTAAGGATTTGTTTATAATCTAACAAAAATTTCATAATTTCCTTCTATAGTACTTTACTTGTATAAAATATAAATTATTTCAGTGTTGATTTAAAGGTGGAGAGGGTTAAAGAGGCCAGAGGCACCTGCCCGCGGGCGTTACTTGTTAAAAGCGCGCAATATTTTACAGTATTACATATTTTATACTATTATAAGTCACTGGAATAAACCAAAAATATATTAATGTTGAACTGGAATAATATATATATTATTTTTAGCACTAGTATCGTGTACCTATTGACCTATGGCAGTCAATAATCGTTTATATTCAGCAATATTATAATAAGAATTTTTTTGTTTGTTAATATAGAATATTAATAAAGTAATTATATTTTGAAGCGAAATTAAGTTCATTCAGTGTCTATTAGTAATTAGTATCTACATATTATACTTATGTATGTTTATACTTTATTGTATTTAGGCGAGAAAAATGCCTGCTCCGTAAAAATGTCTGAATCCGACCTTGAATCAGCCAAGTTAAACATTAAAGGACGTTGTACCTAAATGTGTTGTATTTTACTGATGCCTTACACAGACAATTTTACGTTTGAAATAATCAATTTTACTGTGTTATTTTTTTATAGTTAATTGAGTGAATTAACCTATTTTCAAATTTAAAGTTAAAAATATTACCCAGGGCCCACATAGAATTTATATGATATTTTAGGCAAGTTATGAGCATTTTAAAATTATATACGTGTGTGACTCCTCTTTAAAACAAAAAGCATATATTAATAATAATAAATGTGATTTTTTAACAACAAAGTTCGAAAATTAAATATGTTATATATATTTAATACTTGTATCTATATTTTTAATCAATTTATTAACTTTTTACCAGCTGTTTATAGTTATATTATTAAATAAATAACTTTATTGACAGTAATACGTGATGGAAAATATACTATACGTAATATTCTAAAGCCATTTCTGAAATTTTCTGAACTCTCAATTATTTTACAAAGAGTTACGCCAAATTTAGTATCACAAGCATAGGCGTGTCTACGGGTCTTGCCTATCATGCACAGGCATGACCTGCGAAATTTGATCTAACTTACATTATAAATTATGGTACATAATAATATACACTTTTTTTCTTAGATTCTGATTTCATATTAATTTTTTTGATTTTCAATTTTCATCATGTGGACTTTTAATATCTATTACAACTATTGATAATGCCTTCCTTGTTATCATTGGGCATTGATAATATAAGTATTAATTCATTCATGCATGGTACTAATTGACAATTGTTAGTGTAGTTTTTATACATTATTATCTTTACGATATAATGATAAATGACAGATTCTCCACCATTCATAATAAAATTATGATAACATTTGTACCATTTGATAAATAATGAAACACGTGCGAACAGCGGACTCATCACGTTTATTGTGTATTGTTTAATGACAAATGAGTATAAAACTCTAAAATCTATTTCTACAACACGATGGGCGTGTCGATTTGAAGCTGTCGCCGTAGTAAAAAATAATTATTTGGCCATTATCTCTGCAATCCAAAATATCTGCGACACAACTAAAATTCCAGATGTTAGATCAAAGTCAAGAGGT